>CAJHQP010000233.1:0-233304 GCA_905132765.1 Moricandia arvensis | reverse complement strand
TAGGTACATTATCGAGGACCCCACTATTCTAATTCAAAAGAATGATCACACATCTTTGGGAGCGAGGGGTAGGTACATTACCGATGACCCCACCATTCGCCTACAACATTACCCAAAAAGAAAAAAATCAAAAATAAGATGGCAAAATGGACTGTATCAGCATCATTGTCCATTGCGTTTGAGATCCAAAAAGATTCTGAGAAGAAAGAAAAGAGGGAAGAAAGGGATCAGAGGACACTACCTGTGTGCTCAGATACTTGCAGGGGTAAGAGTCAATGTATCCTTTGATGGATACTCCCAAGGTAAAGCTCACACATTTATCTATGCAAGAAATGAGGTTATTAGAGGGGTGAGTTAGACTAGTATGCGCTAAGTTGCTCGTAGAATGGATTTGGTTGCTCAACTAGGATAAGGTATATAAAGTTTCTCTAAGATTAGCATGTATTTTATGTAGTTGCAACATAGTAGAGGTTTACCCTTGTTTTGCTTGAGGAAAAGCAAAAGGTTAAGTTTAGGGAAGTTGATAGGGTCTGATATTTACCATTTGTAGGCCATGATATGATCCCTATTTAGAGTTTATTATGTGTTTCTAGAGTTATATTAGAATGTTTTCAGGTTCAGGTACGTTCTAGAGTACTTTGGTGATTCTGAAACTGTTTGATATGCATAATTGTGCAGGTGCGTCAGATGTTTATCTATAGATGGAGATCATCCCACGGTGCGATTGGCTGAGAGTTTTACACAAGATAGAGATTTGGGTTAGCTTTCCAATGCCACCGGTTTAAAGTCCATATGACTGTTAGATCTAAAGTTATTCCCGATTTAATGAAGAGTGGTATCTCTGCCTCACGAGAAGAAGCTGTCGAGAAGATGAATGAGTGTCGATCGACAGCACAGCCTTGTGTCGATCTAAGGAGATCCCAGAAGACAGGACCGACTTTTTTTTATGGCCGACTTAAGCTCAGAAGGCATCACAATACAAGAGTACCCTTGCAAGACTTTAACCTTTATTTATGTGTTTCTATGCCATTGTTTAGGCAACAAACTTTATTTCATTCATAGTTCTAGGTTAGGAGAGAGAGGAGGAAATCATTCAGAGTTCTCCTGGAACTCCTTTTGTTGTATATTGCTTTGTATTATATATTTATTAAGTTTATGCTTTCATCTACCATGAATTAACCAAATAATAGAACTGCTAGGATGATTATAAGATCTATCAATAGGATTGTTCTTGATGCTTTTTTCTAGAGTAATTAACTAGAAACATGATAATAGGATAGTTAGGAGCACGCCAGAGCATGGTTTATTACCTGAATATAATCCTGGTGAGCTAGGTTGTTAGAAAAAAACGAGAGTTGATCGAGGAATCTGGTGAACATATCGAATTAGGTCGTAATGTTTGCTCACGTGACCATCGATCAATGCTAGTTCAATAGCGCCGATCGACGGTCAATACGATTTCACAACGAGAGTTGGAACAAATACTTAGTCAATAGATTAGACTCGCAGCGAGATCTGGTTGTCTTTTATATTAGATATCAAGTTCTATGATTGGTACACTTAGCATCTATCCACTATAATCATGATTACATGAATGAAACCCTAAGTCTAGCAATCTTTCCTTCCATCAAACAACTCCTTGATTTACTTTCTTTATTAAAAAATCGATATATTATCCGACCTCGCGTAGTCTGAAACTCAAGAGTATTGTGTGAGAATACGATCCTTAAGTAATACAAATGATCTCTTATTTCAGAAAGTTACTCTTGTGGTAATTTTCAGAACATCACTAACCGGCACTCCCTTACTCACGAAGAGAAGCCGATCACCTTGGTACCTCTATCTCCAAAGGAGATACATCAAGACCAGCTACAACTCAAGAAGAGGAAGGAAGAGGCTCGTGCCAAAACTCAGGTAAAGAATTCTCTTGTCCTTATGGCTACTTCAAGTGATATTAAGAAATATATGTTTGATCAAAAAGCTATGATCGTAGTGATCTACAAGGAGCTATTGGCTTTTTCTACTAAACTTGACCCGGCTATTCCGAGAGCTATTGAGTTACTTTTGCAGGATTTCAAAGATGTGTTTCCTGAGGATATTCCCATAAGTTTGTAATCTATCAGAGGGATTAAGCAGCAGATTGGTTTCGTGCCAGGAACAACACTACTCAATCGGCCATCTTACAGGACCAAACCTGTAGAAACCAAAGAACTCCAAAAGTAGGTAAATGAGCTCTTAGACAAGGGGCATATTCGAGAGAGTATGAGTCCATGTGCTGTTTCTGTCCTACTAGTACCCAAGAAGGATGGGAGTTGGAGGATGTGTGTAGATTGTATGTCAATCAACAACATCACCATTAAGTGCATGCATCCTATCCCATGCTTAGATGGTATACTAGATGAACTACATGGTTCGTGGTTGTTCTCTAAAATAGATTTGAAAAGTGGGGTACCACCAGATTAGGATGAAAGAGGGAGATGAGTGGAAAACCGCCCTTAAACAAAACTAGGATTACTTGAGTGGCTGGTAAAGCCTTTTGGCTTAACCAATTCTTCTAGTATGTTTATGAGGTTGATGAATCTTGTTCTTAGAGACTTCATAGGAATGTTTGTGGTAGTGTACTTTGATGATATATTATTTATAGCAAGACCATGAGAGAATATGTAGAACACTTGAAGAAAGTACTTGAGGTACTTAGGAAATAAACTTTGTTTGCTAACCATAAAAAGTGTTCATTTGGAACAGATAGCATTGTCTTCTTAGGTTTTGTTGTTTCAGAATAAGGTGTACAAGTTGATGAAGAGAAGTTCAAGGCCATATGAGACTGGGCAACCCCTAAAACCATTGGAGAAGTCAGAAGCTTTCATCGGCTTGTTGGGTTCTATCGGCGGTTTTTAAGTACTTCAGCTCTATTGCTGCCCCTCTAACTGAGGTAATCAAGAAGAGTGTGGGATTCACCCTGGGGGCTGGAGCAGGAACAAGCATTTCAAATGCTAAAGGTAAGTTATCTAATTCTCCATCGTTAATGCTTCATGATTTCCTTAAGACATTTGCGATCGAATGTGATGCATCTGGAGTGGGAGTTGGAGCTGTATTAATGCAGCAGAAATGGCCCATTGCCTATTTCAGTTAGAAACTAGGAGGAGCAACCCTGAACTACCCCACGTACGACAAGGAGCTCTATGCCCTAGTAAGAGCACTTCAAACTTGGGAGCACTACCTTCGACCAAAGGAGTGTGTGATCCACACAGATCACCAATCCCTTAGGCATCTAAATGGGCAACAAACGCATAACAAATGACATGCAAGCTGGGTTGAGTTCATGGAGACATTTCCATATGTCATCCAAGACAAGAAAGGTAAGGAGAATGTGGTTGCGGATGCACTCTCCAGAATGTATACTCTACTTTCTTCTCTGGAAACTAAGATTTTGGGGTTTGAACATTTGAAGTACTGCTATAGAAATGACCCTGAATTTCAAGTGAAATACAAGTAGACTGAGAAACATGCTAGTGGTAGGTCCTATCAAGTAAAAGGCTTCTTATTTTTGATAACAGCTTGTGTGTTCTATGCTATTCTTTGAGAGAAGTGTAAGTTAGGGAAGCACATGGAGGTAGCCGAATGGGACATTTTGGTGTAGTCTAAGACACTAAGTACATTACCATAACACTTCCACTGGCCAAACATGAAGAAGGACGTGGAAACGTTGTGCTCAAGGTATGTCGTGTGAAAACAAGCTAAGTCCATACTCCAGCCTAAATGTTTGTATACCCCCTTCCCATACCCTATCAGCCAGCGGCAGATATCTCTATGCACTTTTTCTTAGGTTTGCGTAGGACCAGGAAAGGACAAGATAATATCTTTGTGGTGGTAGATAGGGTTTCCAAAATGGCACACTTCATTCCGTGTCATATTATTGATGATGCATCATTGATAGCTGATCTATTCTTTAGAGAGGTTTTTAGGTTGCATGGAATGCCTAGGACCAGAGTTTCTGATAGGGATTCTAATTTCCTTAGTCATTTCTAGAAAACATTGTGGAGCAAGCTAGGGACTAAGCTATTGTTCTCCACACTTGTCACCCCCAAACTGATGGTCATACTGAGATAGTTAACATAATTTTGTCTACTCTTCTGCGTGAAATAATTAAAAAGAACATAAGCACTCAGGAGGATTGCTTGCCTCATATTTTCTTACAATAGGTCCATGCATTCGGCAACAAAGCAGTCTCCTTTCATGGTTGTTTATGGCTTTAATTCTTTGTCACCCCTTGATTTGTTAGCACTGCCTTTCAAAGAACAATCTAACCTTGATGACACCATAAATGACGAGTTTGTTAAGTCTTTACATGAACAGGTTAGATGAAACATTGGGGAAAGAAACCATGTGTATGTTAGAAAGGCCAACAAGAGCAGGCGTGAGGTTATATCTTAACCAAGAGATATTTTTTCGATTCATCTGAGGAAAGAAAGGTTTCCAGCTGAAAGGAAATCTAAACTGATGCCAAGGAAAGATGGTCCATTCAAAGTCCTGAAGAGGATCAACAACAATGCTTACCAAATTGATATCCAAGGTAAGTATTCTATCAGTTCAACATTCGATTTATCAAACCAAAAAATAGTAGGATTAAGATAAATTTTAAATATTATCGTAGAGTAGTTGTTTTTATTTAAAACTTGTAAACGGCTAAGGCAGAACACAACATGTTTTCAATAAAAGCTTTAAGCCACAAATCGTCTAAGATCATATTTTCTTTGTTCAGAGACTGAGCATTAAGCCTCACCTAAAGGAAAGAGATGTCCAACTTGTAACACTTCAAACACCACAGAGATCAAATAGTTTTGAAGGAAGCCATAGAAACCTTGAGCCGACCCAACGCTTGAAGCCCATACCATCGTCCAAAACAGAGTGATAGTAGCCTAGGACACCCATTCATCCATACCATCAAGTGATCTAGGAGCAGACGCCTATCTTAGGCCGTATCATGCTGTAAGTGCTGCTTGCAGTGAGCAACTTCTAAGGCACGTGAAGGGCTTGCAACACTTTTTATTCAACCCAGGAGAAGATATATGTGTGTGTGAAAACATGAACCAACTCGTGGATTTGAGGACAAACACTTTTGAAGGGAGAGAGGATGATGCGACCCTGATCAGCTACATTCTCAAGAACATGAAGTCAATGCACGAAGGAGCTAGCCAATGGATCATGGCACGACCTAATGGGCTTACAGTATTGGACTAAGAAAAGGCTATGGTCCTTGATGCGGCCTTTATAAAGTATGGACTGAGTTTGTAGAAACATGAACGACCTGTGACCAACCTTCTTGATCAGAAAATGGGTTGGAAAAACGTGTTTGACCAGGAAATGGACTGGACAAATAGAAATGTCGAGAAATGGCTTGGCCCAACCAATATGGTCGAGTAATGACTTGGAAATGGAAGATGAAGATCCAGAGCTGGAAATGGAGCAACAAGAGCATCTTCATCAATCAAATGGGCTTTAAGAACAATATGCTCGGACTTGGATGGAGGTGGAATGAGCCCAACAAGGAGTAGGCCTAAAAAGTGGAAGGATCGCCGGCTTTGTTTAAATAAGCCCAAGACGAGAAAGAGTCACTACCAATATCTTATTTAGGACTTTTAAAGTGTATTGGATTTTGGTTTTATAAACCCATTAGGGGTTAGTTTTCATAAGTCATTTCTGGGCATGAATTAGGGGTTTCTAGCTCAGGATTTTCATTTGGATTTTGTTATTTAAGAGAGGCACGACCTCTAAGTAAAGTTAACCATTATTTTAATCAAACGAATAATTAAGTATCTTTTAATCTATGTAAGTCTCTCATGAATCTTATTCTTGTGTTCATCTTTGGGCATCCATCCTTCGATCACCAGATAGTTAACTCTATCTCTCAAGCGAATACCATCAGGCATCATCCTAAACAACTCAAGGAGAAATCATCATCCTTGCATGCAGAAACCACCCAACGAACAAGAGAAAATCCCCTTGTTTCCATTTCATCCTCGATAAACAATAAACTTCAAGTGATCCGAACGTGTACACCTATCCAAAGTCGTATCAGATAAGGTATAGTTTACAGAGTTTCACCAAAAAGAGGATGGACGAAAATTCGTCAACAATGGAGACCAAGGGAACATAGTAATAAAACGTTCTAAGTATTGAACTTGTTATTCTAGCCACCTAAGTCCTAAGTTCTCCTAAAGCTAAAAATAATTTCCTAAGATCTACTATTCGGATCCTCTTTCTCAGAGCTCGAGGTCTTGCATATATAGTCTCTCCAAGTTGGCCATATTTCGTTATTCTCTCGAGATTCTTGAATATCCTTCCCTCGCTTCCTTCCTTATCTTCTTGATTCTAATGTTTATCTTGGAAGTTTTTCATTTATCTTCTTCTTTCCATTTTCATTGTCTCAATCGAGCTTGACCGTCATTAGATTGGACTCGGGCCTTTTCTTATCTTAAAATCGTAAGTGGGACTTTGTCGTGTTTTAGGCCGTTTCGGGCCGTTTCGGGCCGTTTCGGGCCGTTTCGGGCCGTTTCGGGCCGTTTCGGGCCGTTTCAAGCCGTTTTACACATTTATGTGTTTTTACGATTACTTCTAAAATAACTGTTGGTTTATCCGAAATGAAAATTCCGCATCATTGGATTACCCAAAAGTTTTACAGGAAACATGCCTTACTTATTTTTGTCTAAACTTCAATGGGAACTCCAATCCAGTGGACACAAACAATGTTACGACGAAGACTCAAAGGAAGAAACTGTAGCGAGGTGAGAGCTTGATAAGGGCGACACGAGATGTTGGAACGGGATGGTCTTGCCATAAGGGCAAGACGAGGCAAGGCGTTGGTCTTTCTATGACGGTGAGACGACTCAGGAAGGCATTGGTCTCGTCATGAGGACAAGGCGACAGTGCGCTGGCGATCGGTATCGCCATGACGGTGAGACAAAGGGGCATGGTGATCAATCTTGCCATGAGGGCGAGACGAGACAGATGGCAATCAGTCTCGCTGTGAGGGTGAGACGAGACTACCAGCTGGTGGCCTCGCTGTGAGGGAAAGACGGCAGGGCGTGTGGCCTTGTCGTGATGGCGAGATGAGATGGCGGTACGTGTGGTCTCACCATGAGGAAGAGATGAGATATCAAAACGGTTGGTCTCACCATGAGGGCGAGACGATACAGTCCGGATCAATCGGTCTTGCCACTACGACGAGGTGACGCGTGCTGTTCTTCCCCAGATTGCGAGACGATGAACGATTTGGCCTCATACGTTCATTATTTGAAGCATGGAAAATTAGTTGGATTGACTGTTCCAACACTTCTCCAGTCGGTGACATGAGCTGAACTCTGATTCATGAACCTTGTTTGGACAAAGATCAATCGCCTTGAAGGGTCCAGGTCAAGTTTGGTTCTTGATTTGTTGACACTTGGGCGTTTTAAGTGAATCGTGGATTGTCGCTTTTAGCCGTAAAGTATTCTGTGATGTCGTGTTTGTATATGGTAAATTAGGTTGGTGGGATATTTCTGAGTAAAACGAAGCTATTCTTATTGCCGAAAAGTATAAAAAATATTTACACGAAGGTGGAAATTTTAATGTGGGAGTAGACGAGGATATCTATATGTTCCCACTCTCCCCCCCCCTTTTGGAGAGGGGGACAGATGAACTCGTTTTGCAACGAGTTGCCTACGTACCCCTTTTGAGGATCAAATTGTCTCGTAGTTCAGTGTGTTGTGACATGATTGCTTAGGGATAGTATTTTTGAGGTGATTGCGTTCCAGGTTCTCAGAATCTTGACGTCTTTCATGTTGGCAATCTCATACGCTCTTGGTTAAACCACTTTTATGACTTTGTATGGTCATTCCAAGTTCCCTCCGAGTTTTCCCCCGTTTGTTTTGGCAGTGTTTGAACCTGCGACTACGTACATTTGAGTTGCAGTATTTTGCGGTCGCTTGTTGGTAATTTTGAATTCGTATGAGTGCTTGATATCGGTGCTCGTTGATGAGATCGATATCTTCTAGTACCATCAAGTTTTTGAGTCTTCTCGCCCCGGGAGTAGTTTTCCCCATATTCCAGGGAATTCGATTTCTGTTGGGATCATACATTCTGACCCATACACAAGGGCGAAGGGAATTTCTCCTGATGCTCGTCTTGGAGTCATTCGAGGAGACTAAATGACTCCTTCTAGTTTCTCTTCCCATCCACCTTTTTAGCGTCTAAGCGCCTCTTGAGTCCATGTAGAACAGTTTTGTTAATAGTTTTAGCCTGGCCATTTCCTTGCGGATATCTGGGAGTTGATTTGGTCAATCGTATCTTCCATTTTTTTGCAGAATGCCTCAAACCTAGTTGAGATGAACTGAGATCCATTAACTGTTACAATTCCGTACGGGATCCCATGTCTACAGGTAATATTTATCCTTAAGAAGCTTTTGATTTGGGTGTCCTTAATGCTTGTGTATGAGTCTGCTTCCACCCATTTTGAAAAACAAATCTGTTAAGACTAGGAGGAAACATTTCAGTTTAGATTTGTGTAGGGGCCAAAGATATCTGTTGACCATCGCATGAATGTATATGGTGCAGAAATGGACGACTGAACTTCGGCGGGTTGGTGGATTGTTGGTGCGTGTCTCTGGAACTTTTTTACATTTTCGTGTTGATTTATCGCAGTCTTTTGTCATTGTTGGTGAGTAGTAGCCATGGCGCTTTATTTTGATCACAAGGGATCTTCCGCCAGAGTGAATCCTCCAAAATTAAGAGTGGACTTCTTCCATGATCCTTCATGCTTTGTTTCCTTCCACAGATGTCATCAGCGGTCCAAAGATTTTCTATTTACAGATCTCTCTGTCTACTAAGACATATCGTGCGACCTGGGTTTTGATTTTTTGTACCGCCCATTCTTCCGTGGGAACGTTTTGTTGGAAACGAACACTTGGATCGTTTCCAACCATGGCTTTTCGCAGCCGTACTCGGATAGTTCCGAGTTTTCTTTGGAATGGAGATCGACTTCGACTATAGTCTTGTGACTGGATCAGGTTTGCCGTGATCAGTGGCCCAATGCTTGGGTGTTCTATGAACTCTACGGGAATTAACCGTTTGAGGCCCGGATCTGAGCTAGATGATAGGGCTGCCCAAGCATTGTCTTGCAAGTTTTCCGCGTTGGAAATTCGCGTGACGGTGTATTGATTGAAATCTTGAGTAAAGTGTTGGACGTGTTTACATATGAGTCCATCTTTTTGTCTCTTCCCTTGTATTCACCGCTGAAGTTATTTACGACAAGTTAAGAGTCGAAGTATGCATGGATGTTGCGTTTTTTAGACCATGAGCCAATCGTAGCCCAGAAATAAGTTCATCGTATTCAGCTTCATTATTTGAAGCCTGGAAAATTAGTCAGAACGACTTTTCCAACATTTCTCCAGTCAGTGACATGAGCCAAACTCCAATTCCTGAACCTTGTTTGGACACCGATCCGTCGACGTGAAGGGTCCAATTTGAGTTTGGTTCTTGATTTGTCGTACCCTCCATTGGGAGTTCTACCAAGAAACCAATGAGTACTTGTAATATTGCGCACATTCTTGTTCGATACTCGATATCACATTTGTTTAGCTCGACCACACATTTTGCTAGTCTTCCCGATTGACTGGGACTATGAAAAATTGTTCAAAGCGGGAATGTGGTGAGGATTACGATTGAGTACGGATGGTAATACAGTATTAGCTTTCTTGCTGATTTTATGACGGTGAGTGCCAGATTCTCCATCAGTGGATCTCGAGTCTCAGCATCTGTCAAAGTTTTACTTACGTGAAAAATGTTTTTGCTCGCTGCGTTCTTCCCTGTTTAAAATACCATTTAGCGCTGTTGCGAATACCATGATATAGAGAAATAGGGGTTCTCCCTCAACGTGTTTTGTAGAGGGGTGGTCAAATAGTGTATTAGCTGTTTGAAAGCTTTCTCGCACTTTTCGGACAATTCAATTTTTTTTGTTTCCTGCTAAAGTGTCTTAAAAGGGTATACATTTATATGTAGACCTTGAGATGAAGCGATTGAGAGCCGCGACCCTGCCGGTTAGCCTATGTACTTCTCATTTATTTTTCGGGGAAGCAATTCGATTAGTGTGTTGATATGCTTTGGGTTAGCCTCAGTTCCTCCGTATGTGACAAGGTAACCAAGGAATTCACACGATGCTACGGCGAACCGGCCTTTGGTCAGGTTCAGTTTCATAATGTGTAGTTTAAATCTCTAGAAGCATTATCGTAAATGGCAACATGTTCGTGTTCTTCGAACGATTTTACGTGCATATCATCGATATAAACTTCCATGGTTTTTCTGAGCTGCTTGGAAAACATACGATTTACGAGTCGTTGTTAGGTCGCACCTGCATTCTTGTAACAATATGTTCCACGATCAGTGATAAAAGTTGTTTTCTCATGGTCGTATGGTTTCATCATGATATGATTGTACCCGTATAAAGCATCCAAGAATGATAGGAGCTTGTTTCCTGCCATCGCTTCAAATAAACGGCCGATGTGCGGCAACAAATAGCTATCTTTTGGACATGCGATGTTGAGAACAGTTAAATCCACACAGATTTGCCAATTTCCGTTTTGTTGTTTGACCATCACATGGTTAGCGAGCGAGTCGGGATATCTGATCGTTTTTCCGAATTTTAAGAGTCTTTCGACTTCATCGTTTACTTCAGTAGCACGTTCCGGTCCTAATTTTTCGTCTTTTTTTACTGGTTTGAAATTTGGGTAGACATTGAGTTTGTGACATGTTATTTTGATGTCAATACATAGCATATCCTCTGCAGCCCAGGCGAACGTGTGAAGGTTCTCCTTTAGACAGGTTATGAGTTCTGTTTTCAATGGTTCATGAACGTTAGCGCCAATCCGAGGCAGCGCTTGTAGAGATCATCATCGAGGCATACCAAAATCCCAGGTTCGCAAGTCGGCTCGCTTTTTTCTTCTAAGGCTTTGGATTTCCAAAATTGTTGTGGGAAACGAGATTCGCATTCTCAATTTCTGCAAAATAGAAATATTCAAGAAAACCCCAACTTTCCTAGAGGTCCAGATTCTCTGTGAGAGCCAAAGACAATTAACCAAATAAACATGGAATATATGTAAAAAAAATAAAGCGAGTTTAGAAAAAGTAGATCTTTATTTTGAATTTACGTTGAGCGTTCCAGAGACAAAAGCATACATAAAGCTTGTCTGGAAACATGATTACAAAGGAAATCGCATGACACATAAAATAAAACCTAACTAGCCTCGCTAGCATAACCACCCATGTCGAAAAACCTATGTGAGCCCTAACTCGTTTAGCAATAGACGAAAAGAATGAAAAAGTTTTAAAATATTTTGGACTGGACCTTATGAAAAGGCTGCCTATGTACCCCTTACGAGGATAAAGCCGAACGTAGTTCAATTAAAATAGTAGAACCAGTGATCGAACTGCATGGGCTAGTTCTTCTAGTAATCGATTACCATACATAGAAGCCAAATGTGTCGATAATAAAGCATAAGGTTTCCAAGTGCAAAGAGTTCTCAGAATCTAAAGAATCGTCCCTCGCACCTCTCGCCTTTGCATCCATTATGTACTCCTCCTAGGTCGGTTTCCCCTTTCCTTTTCTGCCCTTGGGTTGAGTTTATCTCTTCGCATAAATATTCCATTTTTCTTTGATCTTCACGATTACCCCTTGAAACTTCACATTTATCTTCAAACTTGACATTTATCTTCTTCCGATAATAAAAGATAGACCTTCATAATATCTTTTGGCTTGATTTTTTCTAAAATCGTAAGTGGGTTTTTGCCGCGTTTTAGACTTTCCTGGGCCGTTTTTACTTAAATGTTTTTAAGATTTCTTTGAAGGAACACTTTTGGTACGCCGTTGGTTTTATGAAATAGTTCAAATTACTCATATAGTCGAGGCAATTTGGTGTTAAGTCAACTGTTGCCGTTTTATATGATCAATTTGAACTTAAAAGAGAAAACAAGTTTTTGTGGTTTTTGATCGTAAAGTTTCAAAAGTTTAGTAGAGGCCCAAAAGGGGGAAAGCTGGTCGCCTGATGGCAAGTTAGACAAGGTCTGTCCTGCTCGCCTAACGGCTAGTTGGAAAAGATTGATCCTACTCACCTCATGTAGAGTTGGACTATTTTGATCCTACTCGCCTGATGGCGAGTTTGATATGGTCGGTCCTAATCCATTGATGGCGAGTTGGACGAGCCTAATCCTACTCGCCTGATGGTGATTTGGACGTGGTCGGTCGTACTCACATGATGGTGAATTGGATGTGGTCGGTCCTACTCGCCTGATGGCGAGTTGGATGTGGTAGGTCCTACTCGCCTGATGGCAAGTTGGAAAAGTCGGATCTTACTCGCCTGATGGTTAGTTGGATGTTGTCGGCCGTACTCGCCACATGTCGAGTTGAACAAGACTGATCATACTCGCCTCATGGCGAATTGGACGAAGGCGAGTAGGAGAGCGTGTGTTACAGAGGGCGAATAGGAGAGTGAGGTTGCTTGTACTGATGCCTTTCTTCCGGTCTTATTCTCTTTGTTGACTGCTTCTTAGACCTTAAGAACTATTTCCTTTGTTTTACGAAACTCTTTCCGTAAACATTTTCAAAAAAATTGTTTTCCGAAAGATTGCCTCACAGATTTTCCCATGAGGTATTTCCATGGAAACGTTCTGAATTTTGTTCTGCAGAAGATTATTTCGTTAGACTTGTCATGTTTTGATAAAAGCTCTTTTATTTCTTGTCTACGATGAAATACACGGAGTTTTGTTCTGATATCTTTATTTAAATAGGCACCCCTTATGCGATGTATTTCTCTTCGACATTACCGGCTCATAGTTATCTAAGGCATATTTTCGGAATATTTTAGCCGTTGATTTTGCCATAACCAATTTTGACCCCAACAGTTTGCCCCCACCTCTAAGATTGTATGTGTAATTCTTTCGAGGTAGTGATAGGCATGTTACGTGGAATCAATGCCTAAAATGTCCGTTGACGAAAACAGGTTTTCCGTAAGTTGAAATTGTTGGCTCGCTCTCCTAAGAAAGGAACACAATAAGATTGGGGCTGCGCCTTGTAAAGGCTCCTATGTACCCTTGCGAAGGGATCAAGCCTTTCGTAGTTCCTCTTAGATTTAGATTCTTACGATCTTTTTTTCAATGAGATCTTTAAGGTTTAGTTATGTGTCGTGTAGAGATTATCGAGCATGTTTCTGCTGATGGCATTTCATATTGGACCTTTGTCGGCCGTGAGATAAGCATTTTTGGCTGTTTGCTCTGGCCAAGTGTGGTCGTATTGAAATTTTTGGGACTGGCCGCGTGTGACTTCGAATTCCTACCGCTTTGCGGGTGCTTTCTTATGAATTGTGTTTCCAATTTTTAGAGCGTGTTTGTATTCATGTGAATATAGAGGAAAGATTATGAGTTGTCATCTCATATCTAACTCTTTGTAAATCGTTATATTCGCTATTCATTTTAGATGAGAATGATTGAAAAGTTTAATTTTTTGGAATTTCATGAACGTTGGAATACAAACAAAGAGACATATTTTGGGATCTTGTATCATTTTGATATCATGACTAGTGATGTAAAAGACCAGAGTGCTGGGTTTTGGGCAATACCTAAGCCTAATAATGGTTTAGGGGTGTGATGACTACTTTAGCTTATATTTCTCGTATCGTTTTTGACCTAATTCTATATTTATTTAAAGTTTGCGATAGGTTCTCGGCTTATAAGACTTTTCTGGTAGCAATTGAGCATCTCTCCAAAGAAAACTTTTAAGTCATCTGAAATTGCTGACCAAAATTTTGTACTTCTTTTATAGCGCTAGTGTCCTTGTGTCAGATGTTTGAGAGCTATCCCTATGAGATGGCTTGGTCTGTTTAGGACGTTAAGAGTTTTTTGTGATCAGCAAGAAACATAATGGTTGATACTACCATTTTTTATTCTTTGCGAAGGATACGTGTTTGAGAAGATGGTAGTGCATATGACTGTTTGGTCTTCCAAGAAGGTGTTTTTATCGAGCAAGGTAATTTTTATCCCAAAACGGTTCTTCTGGCGTATGAGACGTCTCTCGATTCTGAAGATTGGTTTTTCTTTCGAAGCCGCATTTTGTGCTCGAAATGTTTGTGGGCTTAAGATGTTTCTCGGTGTTGCAAGGGTTTAGTCTTAACCCTGTGTTTGAGAAGCATTTTTGTTTGTCTGCAAATGTTCGTAGCCAAAACAGTTGTTCGTGTTTGGATGTTAGTAGTTTGCTTTATCTTAAAGGAATTAGGACCAAGGGGCTGTATAGGTTTTTCCCTTGGAAGAAGCGTCTTCCTTCACTATGATTTGTGAAGAGTCGGCTCTCCGAGATTTATTTCATGTATTTTTAAGGATGTTTCGTATGGTTCCAGAAGATTTGTTACGATTTTTTCATTACATGTCACATTTTTATGGGTAAAATATTGCGGGATTAAAGTGAATTGTATAGTAAATAGAAATTGATCAACTTTTCGAGAACTTCAAGCTTTCCGTTAATCGTTTAGTTATTCAGACTGACTCTCGTTGTGAAGAATTTATCGTATGATTTCTGATTCTGGGTTATATGATAATTATTCGAGTAATTGTCAACTGGAATTTATAGACTAATTGCGGATTGTCGTTTAGCCATTAAGCAATAAGATGGAGTGATGGTTGCTAAAAGTTTTTCATGGACATGATGGATGTGTTCAGCAGCATAGCCGAGGACGTTTCCGGTAAAGGATTAGACCATGGCACTTTCGTGTTAACATTAATTTCATGTTAGTTTAGAATTGTCCTAAATGGGATCCCGAATTCTGGTTCGGACTTTTACTAGAAGGCATAATTGTCTGAGGGAAATGTGGGACTTTCCCATGTTAAGATGGTTGATAGTTGTAGAAAACGATTTTCCGCTTTAGGTTTCAGTTATACGATGAATGTTTCGTATAATGTTTCCTTTAGTCGTATGAAAATTGTTTCATTTTTGTATGAGGAAGATGAAGCCTAAGAGTTCTGATACACAACCCGTGCGGAGTCAGTTGCAGAGTGATTGCGTGCTTGGATGTGACCGAAAGGAATAGAAGGCAGAATCCAGCGAGCTGCAGGGCTAATGAATGAGATCTGTTAGATCCTATTGCGAAGATATAAAGTTTAGTTTGGTCATCCAATCTCGTATCAAACAGCTTTGTTTTTGTTACACGAAAAACACATTTCCATAAAACATGTTATGTTTACTTTCGAAAGTTCCTTCGTATGACTTGATCTGACTGTACGAACATTTTTTCGCGTAAGTTTCAAAAGGAGGGCTATGGAAATAAATGGAGAATGTTTCTTGCAGATTACTCGTGACGTCTGCGAGTGAGATTAGGTTTTCCCCATTTGCATGTTTCTATTGCAAAGTCGTTTTGCATGATAGCGATCTTGTTTTCCCGTAGACTATTTCGTATAAATTTTTTTAGTTATACGAAAGTAATGGGTGTCCAGTTTTATTAAGGTAGTAAATTGGTGCTATGTGTGGACCTCTCAAAGTAGCGATGTTTCAGCAGATCTTACGAGAAACGTTTTTGCTTTGATTTCTATCCTTGGTGAAAGTTGCTCGAAATTACTCATGAAGTTTTATTAAAGTCTATTTCGCTGTGCTATAGTCATTTAATGTTCCGTAGGGTTTGAGAAGATTCTCATGATATATTGGTTTCTCGAGCAGAAAAAAATTGGTCAACCAGCGGAAGATCTACTCAACGAGCGAGGAGAAAGCGTTCCCTTTGTTGTGCTCGCTGCTAATTTTATTCTAGTTTTTTGTTTGTCGCAAATGTATTTAATCATGACTCAATTGGTTCAACAGAGACTGAAAACAATGCTTTGATCTTTGAAGATTTCTCATACAAAAATCTCTTTATTAAGTCGACCATTTCTTCAAGAGTTTGGCTAATCGTCGAGTTTCAGTTTGATATTGGTACTAGTTTTCTAAATGCATGATTGCGACAAGAAATTTTGTATTGTCCTCGAGATTATTGATATAGCCTATTTATTACCAGTTTTAGGCCATGTTCTAGGCTCTATTTAGGGTGTATTATGTGTTTCTAGGATGTGTTTTAGAGTATTTACAGGTCCAAAGACGTTTTGGAGATAAATGGAGATACTTGGAGCGTTTGGAGCATTTAGAGAAGACGAATCCGTAGCTGACTATTTAAGGAGTCGAAGTACAAGACTGTCGTCGATCGACGACACATCCTCGGAGTCGCCCGATGATGAAAGACCAAGGTCGATCGATGTTTCACACTTTCCATCAATCGACGCCCAACTCGCAAGACAGCCGATTGAAAAGCCCAAGTTTAGTAGACAAAGTACAAGAATACCGTAGACGAGTTTTGACCTAGGTTTTAGGGTTTTTATATTTATGCTCATGTATTGAGAGCATGCAGAGTGTGAAAGTACAAGCGTAGGAAAGGCTTGACACAACTCGCAAAGTTTTATAGTTTTATGTTGTTTAGGGGAGAAGATTCATAACTCCGTTGGGAGTTTTTATTGGAACCCCAATATATTATATATGCATTCTATTTAAACTATTGTTCTTTCTTTGATTATGTTTGAGTATTCATCAACTAGATTTAGGGTTGAATGATAACAATCATGGATTATCCCCAAAATAAGATTGTTAGTTAAGTTAATATCCATCAATTGAGTTGTGCTTAATGCTTGCTTTCTAGAGTAGCTAACTAGGATCTCAAAAGTAGGACATGGATGACTACGAGAGTAGGTTCTATGCCAAAATAGACTCCTTTGAACTAGGCTGTGTTAGACGTACGAGAGAGCTGGTCTAATAAGTTTAGTGGACTTATCACATCTCGTTCACACTTCCTTCTGATTTCATTGTCGATCAACATGAGGCCATAGCCGTCGATTGATGGTCTTTCTTTTTTCTCGCATACGAGAGTTGGAGTTAAAAGGGTCAGGATAGTTAATATTTGAGTCCTAGCATATTTACATTTGCATCAAGTTATTTTATTAGAATAATTACATATTTGCATTACGTATCGCGCGGCCTGGGTTTTGATTTTTTGGGGTGCCCACTTTTCTTTGGGGAGTGTCCCGTTGGCGATATACTCTAGGATTGTTTCCATCCATGGCTTAACACAACCGTACTCGGATTGTTGCGAGTTTTCCTCGGGCTGGATTTCATCGTCTTGTTAGCTGATTTGGTTTACGATGACCGGTGGCCCGATGCATGGATGCTCTATAAATTTTCCACGGGGATTAATATTCTGAGACCCAAATTCTAGGGCGTTTTTGACTGAAGACGATTTCTTTTTCTTTTTCGACAGAATTTTGCCGTTGAATTCTTACGACAGACTTGCGATATTTTTTTATTCCATAGGTATTCGGAAATTTGACACACAAGTGGTATGTCGAAGGTGTAGCTTGCATGACATTTAGCAATGGGACACCCATAATTGCGTTGTATGATGCATGGCAATTGACGACTAAAAATTCCACGACTTTGGTTATGCTCATAGATTTAATTGCAAGGTTAATTGAAAGAGATCGTTGTGAGGGTTGGCCTGATCGGTCGTTTCTCTATCCTTGAAAGAGATAGTGGTGCTGTCTGTTTGGTTAGACATACTGCTTCCTGATCGTTCGGTGATTATAGTGTTAGAGAATTTGACCCCCCCCCCCTCGTTTTAGCGCCAAAATGTTTGGACTGAGCACTGTCGGTTTTAGTGAACAGAAAAATGTCAAGAAACCTTAACTTTCCTTGAGGTCTCGGATTCCCTGCATAAACACACGAATACGAAAAATAGATACTAACAAGATATCAAAAGAGATTGTACTGAGGCGTTTTAATGATTAAGACGAAGTAAAGTTACAGAGATTCACCAAAAATATGGACGAAATTCATCAAATAAGAAGAACAGAAGAAACAAAACAGTAAAATGTTCTAAGTATCAAACTCGAGCCGCCTAGATCCTAAGTTCTCTTAAAGCTAACAATAACTTCTACCAAAACCTTATTTTCAGCTTTCCACTCTTTTTCTTGGCTCCTCTTTATATACGTCTCCAAGGTCAGTTGTCTTTCTTTCTCTGCCCCCGATTCGAGTTTATCCTTCCACGGAAATATTCTTTATTTTCTCGATTTTTCATAATTATCCTGAAACTTCGCAATTATCTTCTTTTCCAGTTATCCTCTGCGGAAATCTGGTAGACTGTTATCGCGTTTTAGATCCTTTCGGGCTGTTTTGTGATTTTAACGGTATTTACGATTTATTTCGGAGAAATCATCCATCATACGTTTACACGATGCTGGTTTCGAAAAGTAATTAACTAATCATGTAATCGAGATGATGTTGGTGTTTAAGTTAACTGTTATTGTTTACACGATTGACTTGATGTTTTGGCGAGAAAGCAAGTTTTACGATTTTTATCGTAAAACTTTAATGGAAACTCCAATCGAGACGAAAAAGAGAAATTTTGGAAAAGATGGGATGGAGAAAATGATGAAGATGGCGTGGTCTATTTTCTGATGGACAAATAGACAATTTTTGGGTGTCTAGTCGCCTATGGGCGACTAGACAGTGCATGCGGTTCTTCGTTATCCTGAAACTTATTCTCTACGGTTGTTCGGAATGAGTTTTCTTTGGAGGATATTCTTAGCAATCCTGGACATTGATTTCAAGATAACTGCTTTTCATCCCAACACTTATTCTCAAGCAAAACATAGAACAGTCATGTAAAGAGGTTTGAAAACACAGGGACTCACACCATTTTTATAACTTACTACCTTCACATGTGCAATGTTACAAGCCACATCAGAATGGTACCAAATTCAAGGGAACTTCAATGTACTAGACCTTAGCTTAGTAACCAAACCTTCCAGTCCACTGTTTAGCTGATATTCGCATAACTCACCCTTCTACTGACCTTATTTTTGCAAATAAATGTGTAGGCTAAATCCTGGGTGTATCGATCAAAAGACACATGGATTCTTATCCTAGCAAATATCTGAACACAAATGTAGTCATCTCTGATCCATATCCACTCTCTTCTCTCTTATCTGGATCTTTTTTGTTTTTCTCTTTTCTTTTCTCTTAAAAAAATTCCATAAAAATATCCCAACTAAATTTCACAAAGCTTTTTAATATCCAAATTTTTGCTATCCAGTTTAATGTCTCAACTAATTATATTGCTCATTATAATATACAAACTTTTAAAAGTCTATCCATTTTAATACCCAAACTTTATTTATTTTAATTAAAAGTATTAATAAATTTCAAACAAAATTTAAAAAATCTCCAAAATTTAAGAAAAAATAATGAAATTTTTAATTTTATTTTAATATTTAGGAAAGAATGTAAATAAATTAGCGAGAAAAAATTAAAATTTTTAAAATTTATTTTGAATGTAAAAAAAATTATTTTCTATTTTAGAAAACAAAATAAATTCAATATTTTTAAAATTAAGCTTTTATTACAAAGTTTAAGATTATACAGAATTTAGTTACTTTAATTTTTCAAACCGACAATAAATTAGAATTTTGAGATTGTTTTGTAAATTTTTGAGATATTTTTTAAAAAAAATAGAAATTTATTAATACTTTTAATTAAAGTAAATAAAGTTTGGGTGTTAAAATGGGCATACTTTAAAAAGTATGTATATTATAATGAGCAAAATAATTAGTTGGGGGTATTAAACTGGGTAGCGGAAAAGTTTGGGTATTAAAAAGATTAATGAGATTTAGTTAGGGTATTTTCATAGAATTTTCCTTTTCTTTTTATTGCAATGAATAGTGATATTTATGCAGTCTGTCTTGCTCATCTTCCCTTTTTTTTTACAAAGTATAGGTGAATAGTGGGTCGTAGGAAATTTTCAGACTTTCTCAGTTAGTATGGATGTTATTGGTAGGTGGTTCACATTGGTGTTTCTGTTCAGTACACTTTGCAATCAATAACCTCAATGAATGATGCAACTCTAATAACTAAAAATTGAAAAACTTCATCATCCCCTTCTTGACTCAATTAAACTCTTAATAAACATATTACTCCAAATAAACACAATATCAGTAAAGATTCTCGCAGACTTAAACAACACTCTCCGGGTGTTATATATCATCAAATTGGTGGGAAATAAATCATAATAATGAAATTGAACAAGGAAGAAATAGTATATGTGCTCGCTGATGGTGAGTGTCGATCAACACAATTAAGTGGCGATTGATCAATGATCATGATGCTTTTTCGATCGACATTGATCAAGTGTAGGTCGATGCTCGGTGCAGACTCGTCTTCCTCGGGTCACTTTTTTTACCTGAAATAAAATAAATATGAAATATCAGTAAAACAAAAATTCAACCTAATTTAAAACTTACTAAATTGTTGCCACCCATCATGCGCTTATTTATTGTCTTTAGCTTAACGTTTTGTATGTTTTGGCTAGTATGGAGGTAATGGAAGAATTGTTGGAAAACAAGTATCCACATCTTCTCAGCTCATCTCGAACAAGGTGCTTACAAAGCTTTTAATGGCTGCTTCTCCTTTAGTTATGTGTTTTTTTTTGTCTCATAATGGCTTCATGAGTGTAATCCACTTTCAGCTGCAGATCTTCCATACACTTACATAACCATCCAATGCTGTTCTTGAGAGGATAGTAGATTGCATTAATCTTCCTGTAGAGCTTATCAGAAATTCTCTCCTGAGCTGTCTTAATGTCACCTATCTTCTGTTCAACTTGATCTGTCAAGTATACCTTTGGTGCTGGACGACATGGAGGTGTAAGGTGGGCTCCAGGCAGCTGGAAACATCCATCTTACTCCGGTAGACTCAAATAACAGCCCCCTTACTATATGACATCTCAAATATTGCTATGATATCTTCTTTTGAAACATATCTTGAAGACATTATCAAAAAACACCAAAAGGAGAAAGGGAGAGAAAGGATCTTTCTACCTTAGAAGAGTTTTTGTTGAAATGACAAAGTAAAGAATTTGAAAACTTACTCCTCATACTTATAGGCAAGAAAAATTACTATTCACCTTCAAACTTTCAGTCAATGAATTCCGCCTAACTTACCGAAACACGCCTAACCGCTCGCAAGAAAATCAGCTTTCTAACGAGCTGGGGGCTAACTGTTGAGGTCAAAATTGGTTAAGACAAAATCAATAACTGAAACTTCCTAATAAATGTGAAGTTTCCAAAGATAACCACGAAGATCGAAATAAATGGAATATTCCCGCGAAGTGATAAACTCAAACGAGGGCAGAAATGGAAAAAACAAACCGCCACTAGGAGGAGTATATAAGGGTGTCAAGGTTGAAGATGCGGACACACAACTTTTCTACTGAGAGGAGAGCATAGAACTTAGGGCAAATTAGGCATATTTTCGTTTTTCTATTTTCGAGCTGCGACTCAACAAGGTTAATCAAGTCTCACAAGGTTAGAACTAGGAACTCGCCGGTAGCTCTTCTCTTCGAGGCATTGCTTGTTGTAACGCTCGTTCACTCAATTCAGAATAAGATCTTCTTTGCTCCTTTTTCCATTTTTACCGATTTATTATTCTGATTGTTCTCATTGTTTGATTGCTTGGTGTGTGGTTTAGCAGATATCCGAGACCTCTGGGAAATTTAGGTTTACTTAGATTTCAAATTTTCATCGGAAATCGATAGTGCGGATTTCGGTTCCCACAGCTAGTAGGTTCAATCTTCAGACTCAGATGCTCAGCCAATTTTTTTCATAATACGGATTTAAGAACTGGTGTCGTAGAGTGCATTAGGGTAACTGTGATCTCAATCATGCAGGGAACCACAAACTTCCCAAGGTCACTTTTCTTCTTCAATGTAATCCTCTGCTTCAACTTCTCTATGATCTAATGGAACATACGCTCAATGTCCTCTTCTTTCTCTTAAAACATCCACAATTTATGGATCCAATAAGCATAATATTAATGGCATCCACTGGGATCCTCACCATATTCTTGGTGAAACTATCCATTTCTTTCTCATTATCTTCTCTCTTTACATGGCTAGGAAACTTGTTTTTCTCCTCTTAGAAGTTTGCACCTCTGTAGCCTGTCCAACAATCATAGGCTCTGATGCAATTCCGGTTTGCTGACTGGTGTCCACTGCTTGCTTTTTTAATGTCAGAGACGAGTGTCATAAAGTATTTGGATGCTCTACATACTTCTCGGCAATCGAACCCGGTAAGTCACCAATGCGTGCCGATCAGCAAATGAATAAGGATGTCGATCGATTCTTGCCGTTTCACAAGAACCTACGGACTCAGCATGGGTTTTGATCGATGCTCAGCCTAGTGTGTCGATTGGTGCTCAGCTTTGGGTAATGATCAGTGCTTAACTTTGGGTATCGATCGACACAAATAAGAACTGTCGACTTGAAAGTCTCCTTCTTGGAGTTTCTCTTCCTCCACAACTTGCTAGAAATCATCATCTATGATGGCACTCACGTGGTGATTATGTACATCCTCACCTTTTACTCTAATCAGTGCTTCCTATAAAGGCCTCATCAAGGCTCATAGCCTTCTCTCAGTCTAATAACTCATGAATCATGCCAAGAAGCCCATCAGGTCGTGCTGTGACCCATTGCCTTTCGGGTACGTGCATTTTCTTCCAGAACATGAGTTTGAAGATGATCCAGCTCGCACCAGTAAGAAAACTGATTTCCAATAGAAATCTCTGAAGGAATCTTGATCCTCTCTCCTAAGCTAAATAACTTAAACTTCTCGATATTGTGGATGTTGTTTTTGGTGGTTTTGAGCTTGGGTTGCCCAAACAATGGTAAAACACATAAATTATAGATATTAGGTCGGCTACGGATAGTCTTTGTAATTATGTGGAACTTATGGCTCAAAGTCAGCTAGGAACAAGTCTACCCTTCTACTCGCTTCGGTGTCGATCGATACCAAGAAGGTATTGTCCTCATCATTAAGCTCCATCTCGAGTCTGACTTTTGATTTCTTCAACAGCTACGAGTTTACTCGTCATTAAGCTCCAGAAAGCTCTATAGTCTCTATATTGATCCAAAACATACCTCGACCTGAAGACACTCTAAAATACACACCAAACATATACAATATATCTGAAAAGCATATATACTATGTATAAACTGATAAAATCAATAGTATATCATTCATATTGGCTTATGCAGCTACCACAAGGATCTTTTACATCGTGAACTAACATAAAAACGCATTGCTATGTAATTTCTTGTATTTTTGCGATCTGAGGATTTGAGAACAGAATTGCTACATTCACATAGGAGTCTACATAATCTTTCGGAAGTTTCAGGATCAGATTCAAGTCATATCAGAGAGACTGCCCACACCATGGATTCAACGAGGTACAACTTCTCAGTACCTTCTTCATATCCATCACTTTGGATTACCAGATGGATCTAGACACTGCTAGTGAAAGAAATTTCAACACTAGGAATCATGAAGAAGCTGTAAGAGTTTTTGAGAAATTGGCATCTAGTAATAGCACCAAGAACACTGATTTGGAGAGGAAGAAATCGGTTGCTAGCTTGGGCAAGGAGAAGATGGATGAGGTTAAGGTCAAGCTGGACAGTGTTCATAAGCTTCTTAAGAAGAAGATGACCTTTGCAGAAGATGTAGAGGCTGTTGATACTGCTAGGGATAAGGGTGACGAAGAGGATGTGAACTACATCACTGGCACTGGTTTTCTGAAGTATGGAAATTAGGGTGGAAACAGAAAATTTATATGGCACTGGTCAAATGAGTAATTACAACCAAAGTACGCAGTACCAGGTACACAACAACAACAACATCAAAAACATGATCTATGGAATTACTGCTTACCAGAATCCTCCACCAACAACTCAAGAAAGCAAGATAGAAAGCAAGCTTGGTCAGGTTCTTGAGCGTCAGAAGAAGCTGACAGTGGATTTCAATGGGAAGTTAGATGTTGTATACACCAACCTGAATGACAAGTTCGAAGCTCTCAGCACCCATATGAAAAAGTTAGAGACTCAAGTGGTTCAGACTAGTGAACATATGAAAAGAAAGGAGGCGCTGATTAAAGAAAAAGGAGAAGCTGGAAAAAAGCAACACGTGAGTGCCATCATAGATGATGATTTTTGGAAAGTGGTGAAGGAGGAGTAACTCAAAGAAGGAGACTTTCACGTCAAAAGTTCCATGTCCCTCGGCAGTTCGTATTGGTGTCCATCAACACTAATCGCTGAGCACCGATTGACACCCCAATCTAAATCCCTAGGATCTTGTGTGTTGGGGTCAAAATCAGTCACGACAAAATCAACAAGTAAAATCTTCTGATAACATACTCCTTAAACAAATATGAGCCGTAAATATCGAATGAACTACACCACACATAAGCCGAGCCTGTTTAAATAGGATACAAGAACAAAGCTCGTGTATTTCATTCCGGACAAGAAATGAAATAGTTTTTATCCAAACATGAAAAGACATGAAAATGTTATTGCGAATGGTATCTACGATAAGTGACAAGTTTTATGAAACCATCTTCCATAAAACAAAATTCCAAAATTTTCCACGGGAAAATCTCAGAGGAAAATCTATGAGACAATCTTCCGCAAAATCGCTTTCAGAGAATGTTTACGGAAAAACTTGCGTAAAACAAACTAAATAGTTCTAAAAGATTATCAACAGAGAGAATGAGAACGAAGGAAAGGAACAAACACTCTTCTCACTCACTCTCATCAACACACAGACTCTCTCATCAACACACACAGCTTCCCATTACCACACACTATTTTCATCATCGCCACAAAAAGTTCTCATCGCCCCCACACAGTTCTCATCGCCACAGAGAGCTCCTCATCGCCACAGAGAGCTCCTCATCGCCACAGAGAGTTCCTCATCACCACAGAGAGCTCCTCATCGCCACACATGAGCTCTCATCTCCACAAATTAACTATCATCGTCGCACAAGGCTTATCATCGCCCCACACAGCTCTCATTGCCACAGATTGGTCTTCATTGCCCCATACATGAGCTCTCATCACTTCACAGAGTTCTCATCACCACAGAGAGCTCTTCATCTCCCCCACATGAGTTCTCATCGCCACACATGAACTTTCATCACCACACATCATATCTCATCGCCACGGAGTTGTTTCCTCTACCACACGTCGCCACACAACTCCTCTGAGGCTCATTGAGGCTCTCACTGTATTATCCTTTGAATCTTATTCGAATTTTCTTTCGTTTTCATCTCAATTGAAGTTTCCGTTTGATATTCTATGATGAAAACAATAAAGACTAGTATTCCCATCAATGTTCGAATCAATCGTCATAAATGATGATGGTTAACTTAACACCACTGTCTTCTTGATTAAATGAGTGATTTCAATCATTCCATTGGATCGACGATTTCTTTGAAGGTAATGCTAAAATTGTATAATTCGTAAAATGGTCGGAGAGGCCTAAAACACGACGAAAGTCCACTTATGTTTTAAACCGAGAATAGGACCAAAGTACAATGACGGTTTATTCGTTTCGGATAAAAATAAATGGAAAAGAAGATTAATGCAAAACTTCTAAGATAATCATAGAGATCGTGAAGATAAGGAAACCTTCCACAAAAAGATAAACTCGAATCAGGTACAGAAGGGGAAACATGACCAACCTTGGAGGCATATATAAAGAGGACCAAGGCGAGAGGCGCAAGTGAGAAGAAAATTCCGTAGCAACTTTAGCACTTAGACCAATTTAGGAAATTTTTTTATTGATCTGGCACTCAGCTAGGTATTAAGGTCTTAGGTGGTCAGAAATAGAGAACACACTGATAGATCTTGCGGCTGAAGCCTTTTTCACATGTTGTAACGCTCATACGCCAATTCGAAATAACATCATCCCTACTTTTCTCTCTATTTTTATTTATTTTGCTTTGTCTCTTCATCATAATTTGATCACTTGTCGTTGGCTTAACAACTATTCGGATACTCAAGGAAAGTAATGAAGTATTTGCTTTCCTCGGTTTACGAAATCGACAGTGCAAATTTTGGTTCCCATAGTTTGGCACAAGAAGGAGGGGGATGCGTGGGATCAATCTAACACGCAGCCGCAAAAAGGCTTGGTAATATATATCTACAGATGTTCAAAAAGGTCAACCAGCTAGCGAATACAATGTTGACAACGATGATGTCATGGATTTTACATGTTTTTACCCATGATATATGTGTGTGTGTGTGTGTGTGTGTGTGTGTGTGTGTGTGTGTGTGTGTGTGTGTGTGTGTGTGTGTGTGTGTGTGTGTGTGTGTGTGTGTGTGTGTGTGTGTGTGTGTGTGTGTGTGTGTGTGTGTGTGTGTGTGTGTGTTTTAGAGCCTTTTATATGCATTTGGAGTTGTTTTAGAGTATTTACAAGTCTAGGTACTTATTGGACGAACTTGGAGCTTTTAGATCTTTGATGAAGCTCTCCTTAAAACCAAAAGTCAGAAACTGATTTTATCATTCGCCATCAATTGACGCAGTCCATGGTCGCCGATCGACAGTACAGACGCCCCAGGTTTTATGATGATTTAAAGAAACTATGAATATTTCCTAGAATTTCTTATATTTGCAAGACAAGTCTCGGACTGCATTTTACACAATTTATAGGGTTTTTATTAGTTTTGTAAACCCAACTCTCTTTAAACATTTCTTCTGAAACAAACACCATTGTTACTCTATAAAGAGAGAGCTAGGATTGGAGAGAGAAATCTACTTATCATTTACAGAGAAGATCTTGAACTCACTATTTATTTACTCTATTTTTTATATGCAATTTATTCAGAGTTTAACTATGTTATTCATAATCATGTCTAAGTAATTTCATTGTTAGATTTAGGGTCCTTCAAAGGTAGTCGATGAATTGGTAATGATGTGTTGATATTAGGAGTATTTAATTAGTTCTTTATCTAAATTGTTCTTATTGCTATGCTTTAATTTGATCACCTTAAACCTAGATCTT
Organism: Moricandia arvensis; assembly: GCA_905132765.1. Lineage (NCBI taxonomy): Eukaryota > Viridiplantae > Streptophyta > Magnoliopsida > Brassicales > Brassicaceae > Moricandia > Moricandia arvensis. The sequence goes on along the minus strand of CAJHQP010000233.1, from coordinate 206,333 downwards.
ACAAATTATTGGCGCAAGAGAAGACTTAGTTAATTAACTGAACCAAAATTTAGATGATCTAAACTAATAGTTGATTAATAGGTTAGGGAACCTATCAAACCATGTCCCTGAATATGCTAGAATTAGCATTGATCGAGGGTCCACCATAACCATCCATCAATGTTCCCGTAAGGATGAACGATCGTGTACTTGTTTTTGAGTTCATAACTACAAAAACTCCTGGTTAATTACTTAGTTACATCTTCATCCAACCTAAGAATTCGCTAAGTCAAATTCATTTCCATTTCGAAAAAACCAACAAACCAATCTTGCAATTACTGTTACTGCTTATTAATCTTGTCTAGCTTTATTACGAAAAAATTAAATCTATTGTGTAATAGTAGACCCTCTTTGGATTTGATTCCTAAATACTACAGCTGAACCTCTTATTTAAGAGAGTAATCAGTAGCTCACCTAGGGTAATTTGAGCACATATCAAATTTGAGAAGCTATCAAGTTTTAGACCATGTGATAGGCCTTATATGGGCGTCAGGTTCTGATCTATAACCGGCGAAGTCTTCTGGAAGGCGAGTGTCGATCAAAGGCAGAGTTTTTCATCGATCAATGCGTTGTTGTTAACTACAGGGTTGTCATGTTGCTGTTGTTTTCAGAGATTTCATGATCCATTGGCTATTGGGAGTATGTCTGCTACATCCTCCTTAGATACATTCAGAAGTTTTCCATCCCTTTTTCGAGCATATCCTTCCGGGTCCCTCATAATACCAAACTCATCTTTTCTAAGATAACCATAATCTTCATCGTACTCTTCTGGATTAGTTTCGATCAATGTTACATTCAAGGTTTCATCGGTGTTGGGGTCAAAAACATTAATCTTGAAATTAACGTCCCTGATTTCTAAAACTATCCTTCGAAGGAAACTCATTCCGAACAATCATACAGAATATGTTTGATGAAAACAAAGAACCGCACACATTTTTAGTCGCCCATGGGTGACTAGACAAGCAAAGCCGTCTAGTCTTTCATGGGCTAGTAGAAATGGAACATGGTCTAGATGGCCATGGGCGACTAGAAATGGAACATGGTCTAGTCTCCCATCGGAGACTAGAAACAGAACATGATCTATTAACCCATGGGCGAATACACACGGAACATAGTCTAGTCACCCATGGGCGACTAGACACGAAACATAGTATAGCCGCCAATGGGTGACTAGACACTCAACAATGTCAAGTCGCCCACGGTTGACTAGACACTCAATAATGTCTTCTCACCCATGGGTAACTAGACACTAAGCAATGTCTAGTCACCAATGGGAAACTAGACCACAACATCTTGTCATCCTCTCCGTCCTATCTTTGCTAAGAAGTCTCTTTTTTCTTCTCGATTGGAGTTTATGTTAAAGTTTTACGAGTTTTCTCGCCAAAACTTCAAGTCAATTGTGTAGAAAAACAACAGTTAAATTTAACACCAACATTTTCTCGGTTACATGAGTGGTTTTTTATTTTGTGGAACCAACATTGCATAAGCGTATGAAGGACAATTTCTCTGAAAAAAATTGTAAAATCGCTAAGAAAATCGTAAAATGGTCTGAAAGGATCTAAATTACGACAAAGGACCACTTACGATTTTAGACGAGAATGAAACCGATTGCAATGAAGGGCTACCGGATTTCCGCAAAGGGAAATGGAAAAGAAGATACTTTTCAAGTCTCAAGATAAATATGGAAAATCGAGAAGATAAGGAAGATTTCTGCGATAGATAAACTCATATCAGGGCAGAAAAGAAATATGACTGACCTCGAAAGGGTTACTGAGCTAACCAATCATACCAATCGCGGCTCATCTCGAGGTCAATAATCTCAGCAATAACAATAACATTAAGGATCACAGCACCCTGTGCATTAAATTTTCATGTACTGTTGTGAGGACGACCTTCTTCGTCTCTAAAGATCCCATTTTTATCATACTCAAGTATAAGCACTTTGATTTCCCCTATATTCCCGCTATTGGTGTCGATTGATATCGAGGAGTCGATGTCGGCCGACGTCATAGTGTTGGTATCCATTGACGACGAGGTGTTGATTTCGATCGATGCTCTTTTCTCTTCAATGTTGATCGCTGCTTGGAGGTTGTCAACTGCCCTCTTAGACTTATAGATCGTGCATGAATCAGAAGACTCCTTCTCTGTAGAGCCCAAAAATCCTCTTCTCATCACTTCCTGGTACTAAAATATATGTATCTGAAAAAAAAAAGAAGAGTGGAGTAAGTAAAACTAAAAATAAAAACCTAGAAGAAATCCTACACCTAGTCTAATGGTGATCAGAGTCCTCGGAAACGGCGCCAAATGTGATGTGCTTAAATTACCCCAAGAGGAACTCTCTCAAATAAGAGATCGACTGCAGTACTTAAGGATCGTATCCACAAAGATTCGATATCCCACACAATAAACTTGAGTTTCAGACTATGCTAAGTCAAATAATATATAGTGTAATAAATAATATAGCAAGTAAATCCAAGCGTTTGTTGTTTGATGGAAGGATGGTTGCTAGAGTTAGGGTTTCAGGCAAGTCGACTATAGAGGATAGAAGTTAAGGGTATTAATCCTAGAACACGATATCTAATGTAAAGGACGACCAGCTCTCGCTGCGAGTCTAATCTATTGACTAAGTATTTATTCCAGCTCTCGTATGTGAACTCAAAATGACCGTCAATCGATTCTATTGGACTAGCGTCGATCAATGGTTGCTTAAGTCAAGCACTACGACCTAATTAGATATGTTCACTAAGTTAATTAAACCACCTCTCGCATGTATCTAACAACCTATCTCAACAACATTCAATTTGGGTAAAAGACCATGCTCTCGCGTGCGCCTAACTATCCTATGATCATGTTTCTAGTTAATTGCTCTAGAAGCAAGCAATATGAAGAATCATGTGAAGGATATAATAAACACCCTAGAAATTATATTGTTTGGCTAATCCATCAAACCCCTAGAAACCTAGCAGGTGGATCTACTCAAACATGATATATATCACAGAAATCATAGATGAATATATATGAAATAAAAGTAATAATAATAAAACCAAAGGATTTCAAGAGGACTCTAAAGGAGATCATATCTTCTCTCCTAACTAAGAATAATGAATATAATAAAGCTTCTATTGCTTAGCCGTCAACAATGACTTAGAAAACACATATATTTGGTTTTAGGTCGTCGATGGGTATTTTGGTAATTTTTGGTAGCTTCTGGGCTTAATCAGTCTTGAAATATGTCGTCCCTATCTTATGGGATCACCGTCGATCAACACTAAGGCTGCACTGTCGAACGATATTTCTTCATCTCCTCGACAGCTTCCTCTGGCAAGGCATACAAACAATCTTCAGTAAAACGAACATAACTTCTGTTACATGACGTAGATTGACCTTAAACCGGTGGCATTGGAAAGCTAACTCTATTATCTATCTTGTGTCAAAAGATGGGCTCAATCTAACAGTGGGAAGGTCTTGAATAATATCTCGCTTCTCTTAACGTTCCTTCGGGTCAGCCAGCGACCAGCGGAGAACCTCTTAGATCGGCGAAGTTTACAGAAGCATCATGACTCTGAATGGGGGCAGTTCTCGTATTTACGTCATCCTTGTTTTGTAGAATTTGCCTGTAACGAAAGGTTTTTTGCAAGGCCTTCAGGTGATGGATGAGGCCCTTAGGGCGAGCCAACTTGAAGCGCAGATTGCTCAGCTTAAAGTTAAGATGGCCTAGGAGGAAAATGCTCGCTTGAAATGCGAGGTCGAGGCATGCCTTCTTCGCGAAAAATATTTTGAGCGGGAGCATGCGCGCGTTCTCTTTCGTGAGCATATAGCTGGTTAAAAAGAGATGGCTTTGATCATGAATGATCATTTGGCGCAGTTCACGACTGACTTTGGAGAGTTTTATCGTGCGTATAAGTCCTTCGGGATATCGCGAGTGTCGAGGTTCCGTTGGTGCTCTGTAGCGTACGCAAAGAAGCAACTACGACTTCAAGACAGAAGAGCCAAAAATATCGAGGCATCTGGGCGACCTTTGCAGGATGGATCGACAATTCCTCTGATGGAGAGGAAGATTTTGGATCACTGGGCCCGGATTCCCGTTTCTCTTGAATTAGAGGAAGTTGGACATGCCGCTCTGAGAGAGGATGTCGAGGTTGAGTAGAATGTGGACTGAGAGTTACTCGATTGGGAGGTCAATGTCTGGGAACTATGAGTTAGATCCGTGAAGAATGTTCGTTCCTCAAATTACCCCAAGAGAAACTCTCTCAAATAAGAGATTGATTGCAGTAATTAAAGATCCTATAGACAGAAACTCGATATCTCACACAATAGACTTGAGTTTTAGACAATGCTAGGTCAAATAATATATAAAGTAATAAATAATATAGCAAGTCGTTTGTTGTTTGATGGACGGATGGTTGCTAGACTTAGTTTTTCATGCAAGTGGACTATAGTGAATAGAAGCTCATGGTATCATTCCTAGAACTCGTTATCTAATGTAAAAGACGACCAGCTCTCGTTGCGAGTATAATCTATTGACTAAGTCTTTGTTCCACCTCTCGAATGTGAACTCGGAATGACCGTCTATCGATGCTATTGTACTAGCATCGATCAATGGTTGCTTAAGTAAAGCATTACGACCTAATTCAATATGTTCACTAAGCTAATTAAACTAGCTCTAGCATGTATCTAACAACCTAGCTCAGCAAGGTTCAGTTCATGTAATAGACGATGCTCTCGCGTGCGCCTAACTATCTTATGATCAGGTTTTTAGTTAATTACTCTAGAAGCAAGCAGTAAGAAAAATCCTGTGAAGGATAGATACAACAAACACCTTAGAAATTCTATTGTTTTGCTAATCCATGAAAACCCTAGAAAACCTAAACCTAGCACGTGGATCTACTCAGATATGATATACATAAATCATAGATGAATAGATATGAAACAAAAAGAAATAATAATAAAACCACAAGAGTTCCAAGAGGACTTTGAAGGAGTTCTTCACTTATCTCCTAACTAAGAACAATAAATAGAATAAAGCTTTTAAAGTGTAGCCGTCAACAATGGCTTAGAAAACACATAAATATGGTTTTAGGTCGTCCATGGATATTCTGGTAATTTGTGATAGCTTCTGGGCTTAAGTCGGTCTTGAAATATTCCAGGACTGTCTTATGTGATCACCGTCATTCGACACTAAGGCTGTGCCGTCAATCAACATTCCTTCATCTCCTCCACAGTTTCCTCTCACGAGGAAGACTAAATACTCTTTAGTAAAACGAGCATAACTTCTGATACAGAATGATGATTGACCTAAAAGAGGTGTCATTGGAAAGATTATTCAAATATATATTGTGTGTCAAAATATTGGACCAATCTAACGGTGAAAATATCTCCGTACATAGCTAAACTTCTAACGTGTCTGCGCAGTTCTGCATCTCAAAAATCCCTAGAATCACCAAAGTTCTCCAGAACGTACCTGCACCTGAAAACACTCTAAAACATACTCCAAACTCATATTATAGATTCTTAAAAGCAAATATACGATGGCCTAAAAGTGGTAAAACCCATGGTATATCAACTCCCCTAGACTTATCCTTTTTCTTGTCATCAAGGAAAGAATATCACAATCTGAGAAAGGTTTGAAAACATAGGGACTCACAATATCTCCTGATCCTGAAAAACTCAACCACACTTATTAAACAACCTCAAAAGAAAGAAAGATGAAGATTATATACAAGGATAACATGGGACTTCCTCCCAAGTGAGCTTGTTTTAAGTCTCTAGCTTGACTACCTTTTCACTTGACTAATGAGGAGGATCCTTTCGACCTTCAAGAGTGATGGTGAGGACTTGAGAAAGGGGCTCTTGAAGCGTGAATAGATCATCTTGGAGCTGAGGGGTTATGATTGCCTTTTCACTTGAGAGTACTTTGGACCTTCCCTTGCACTTGATCTTGTACTCAATACTCCATCCTTAGGCTTCATTGGGTGAAGAGTAAGAGTGTGTGGCATTTTATCAAAAGATGGAGGTTGAGGTTCTTTCCTCTTCTTCCTTTTTCCATGGGTAGCCAAAATGGCTCTACTCACCCCCTCTTTTTGACCATTTTCCAAATGCTCATCACACATTTCTTTAGGAGACTCCCCATCAAGACGTTCTTGCTCACTAACAATCACTTCATCCTTCATTTTCTCAATTGAAGGTTCTCCACAAGTGATGGTTCCACAATACACAACATTCATTATTGGAGACTTGATTGGGTAGGAGATAGCTTTGTTGACATCGTGGAGAATCACCCTCTTGTTAGGGAAATCAATGAAAGCACCAACCGTAGCAAGGAAAGGTGTACCCAAGATCAATGGTACTCTCCTCTTAGTCATCATGTCCAAAACATTGAGGTCGATTGGAATGGTGCATGTTCCAATATTCAAAGGAAAGTCCTTAATGAGACCAATAGGAGTTGTAGAAGAAGAGTTCCCAAGCATAAGTGAAGAAGTTCTAGTCTCCATGTTCGTAATCCCTAGGCTCTTCACCATCTCTAATGAGATCACATTCAGACTTGCACCATAATCAACAAGAGCATCATCAAATGTGAATTCACAAAGAGAGCAGGGTAATATGAATTTCCCTTGGTCTTGAAGCTTAGGAAGTGACTTTGGTGGGATTTGTGGATCAAGGTTTGTTGTGGAGATGTGTAGAAGCTCTCCTACTTCTTCTTTGTGAGCTAAAATGTCCTTGATCATCATAATTTGGACATGAGCATCACACATATTTGAGATCTTTGGAAGCTTGACTCCTACCTCAAACATATCTTTTTTGAAATTAGAAATCACTTTCCTTTGAGCTTTAGCTTGGAATTTTTTTGGAAATGGGAGGTTATCATAAGGGTATTCCTCAACCTTATGAGTTTCACTACAAGAAAATAAACATATTGTGACAAATATTTAATACTAAAATTATCCGTAACAAATTTATGACCTACCAGAGACGATTTTATGACCAAATTTTTATGTCACAAACTAATAGCTATTTTGTCACAATATTGTGACAGACTGAGTTGTAACAAAAATTTGTCACAATTAGTAACGTAAATGTGACAAAAATAGATGAAGTAACAATATTGGCATATTTGTTACTACGATTAGCGTTGCAATTGTAACAAATGTGTGATTAATTTTTTCTTTTCAATTGTGACGATAGATAAACTAAATATTAGTGACAAAACGTCAAATACAAAAAAAAAATCATTGTTGTAAATTGTGACTTTAAAAGGTAGTAAATACATTATAATTACTCTACAAATTTACTATCATTTTATTCGGTTATAATTGTTTACGTAGAAGTGATCAAAATTAGTTGATAATTATAATAAGTAAAAATATAAAACTTAGAAGTTTCTTAATGTTAAATCATAATTTTAAATTTTAAATTAATATTTCAGTTATTATAAGTATCCAATTACTACAAAAAATTGTGTATGGGGATGACTTAAGTACGAAACCTTTGTGGGTATAGTTTCAAAATCATTACAAGTAAATACACATCTAAATCTTAAACCAAGACCTAATCATTGTTATATCCAAACTTCAAAATATAACCATTATAACAGTTTTCAACATAGGCATTATAAATAATGAAACATCTAAATGAAAGTAAATGCACATTTTTTGTCACAAACTACATTCATTTTGTTTACAGTTTTTGTATGTCTACTTAACAATTTCTGTAATATTATGTATAAAAAAAATATGGATTAAAAATATTAGTAACCTAACTATAACTAGCCAAAACATATCTTTTGGCTAAGCTAAAATCAAAAAGTTTGATCCCCAAATATTGTTTCCCAAATTAATTTAATTAATTTTTTTGTTTCCCTTTAATTACACAAACTTATCTTAAAACCCTAAGTACACTTATAATAACCACCTTTTATTTTTCTTGTTTATTCCGCCTCCATTCATCTCCCATCCTCTTCATTCTGGTTTCTTCAGGTTTCCCAAGTTTAGCATGAATCCACTTGGAGACCAGTACTCTCAGTCAGAGACGGAGTTACCTCAAGCCAAAATCTCTGCCGACATGGCTTTGGGCACAACGTATCTCTCTCTCTCTCTCTCTCTCTCTCTCTCTCTCTCTCTCTCTCTCTCTCTCTCTCAAACTTGCTGCCCAAATCTTCCCTTTCTCTTTTCCTTTTCGTTTGGTAGTCCATGTTTATCGCAGGTTGGTTTTGACGTTTTAGATGGTGGACGCTTTGGCTGATGCAGAAGGGATATCAATGGAACCTAACGAAGGCACCTTTCTGCTCCATACTGAAACACTAAGGTTAAAAAGATTTGACTTTGGTTTTGTTTAAGAATGTAAAGTTTTTCTGTTGAGGAAACAGCTATTGACGTTTTCAGGAAGAAAACAAAGCATGTTCGTAGACAAATTTAGCTTTGTTTTCTGGTGGTATCGCTTCGGTTCCAGAACTTGATTTTTAGGTGTAATTTGACGATTGTGATTACTTCAAAGTGTAAGTTCTTTAATCTCTCTCTTCTTTCTTGGGTTTCCATGGATGCTCATGGTTTTAGGTTATTCTGATATCTTTTCTATATGATGCAGAACGAGTTGAGGACTGAAGGAAGATTTACTGTAAGTCAAAATACATCCTCCCACCGATAAGAGCCTGTCAATACAAAGCTATTTCACTCTTTATACTGATTTGTGTATTGCTAAACTTTTGTGTTTTGGGAGTTATTGAAGGTCTTGTTTTAGGCTGACTATATGTTAATACAGTGTGATTGTGTCATTCTCATTTGGTTATTCCGTGGTTAGATCAGTTTGTTTTGCTATCCTTTGTTTATTAATTAATGTATTTAATATGCAGCAAACTGCATTCGATAACGGGACCAGTAAAGAGAACGCCGGAGGTGAAAACACAGCATTGGTAACTGAGTACAGGGTGGTGAAAAACACATCATCAGTAATGGTTATTGCAACAGAGGTGGAGCGATTGGAGATACAGCGGAATGGACTACTATTATAGAATAAATTGTATTTATTTGTAGTTTCTTTATTAATTTGTTTCATTTATTGTAATTACTAAATATTGTTTTAAATAAAATTAATTGTTTTTGTTAATTCATTTAAAATTTATTTTTATTTTATTTTTATATTTTGTTATAAAATCACTGATTATAAATATGAAGATATTTATGAATTAGGACGGTTTGAGACCATTTTGAAGCTAATATTTGTGACGTTTTGCGACAATGCATTCGTTATAGTTAGTGACAAATTTAAAACAAAATAATAGTCACAAATTATGACAACTTTTAGACAACATGGGTAGTCAATAATTGTGACATTTTTATTACTTTTTGTTTCATCACTACTTGTGACGAATAGATTACCGAATATTTTGTAACAAAAAAATGTGACTTTTTTATTACGGAAAAATATTTGTGACTACCGTATTGCAACTATAAACATTTGGTCATTAATTCGTTACAATATCTATATTGTTACGAAAATGTTTTTTTTGTCACAATATACTTATTTTCTTGTAGTGATTTCTTCTAGCTCAACCTCTTTCAACTTCTGGACAGAATCCCTATCAACCGGTTTTTAGCCTTGTGTTCAGATGGTTGGACAACCTTTTCTTCAACCTTCTTTACAACTTGTATCTCAATTCCTTCTAAACCTTGTGTTCAGCTTTTTCCACAATCCGAGCTTCAGCCTTGGCTAGAACTTGTTTCCCGACATGTCCAATCTCATTTCCATACAAGAGTCTTTCAATCTCATCCACCTCTTTCTCATGATCACTCAATAAAATATCAGAAACATCATTAGAGAGGATGGCATTGCTATACTCTTTGAGGTTTTGCTCTGATTTTCCTAGTAAAGATCCCATTGGGAGCTTAGAGCTAGAACTCATGGAGGCAAACTGATTTTCTAAAGTCTTGAACTTGTTTTTGAGCTCAGTGTAGCCTCCATCAATCTTTGTGTGAATCTTCTTCAGTTCATCTCCAATTTTTTTTCATTTCTTCCTTGAGATTTTAGGAGTTTCTTGAACATTGATTCCACACTATCTTTGGGCTAAGCTTGTGAGGAACTTGCTTGAGCTTGAGTACATTGATTTCCTTGAGAGAGAAAGCCTGGAGGATAGCTTTGCTTGGCTTGATAGCCACCTTGTTGGTTGTTGTACAAGGGTTGTTGTTGGTAGGTGTTTTCGTATTGAGGCTTGCTCTGAAATGTGTTTTGGTATTGAAAGTTAGGCTTCTTCTTGTAACATTGACCATTAGCAAAACTCTTGTTGTCCTTCCAAACCCTCAACCTCATTAACCTCCAAAGCTTTAGCCAACAAAGTTTACCTTCTCTTGTTTTGCTCTGTCTAGAAGGAGCATGTCTAGCTTGTCTTGAAGAGATTTCAGCTCTTTCCTTGAGTGGGAGTCCTCACCACCTTCACCTCCACCTCGGTTTTGCCTATCACATTCATCACTGTATACAAAATCACTTAGTGCCATGTTCTCAATAAGTTCCATGCCATCTTGAGTTGTTCTTCTCAAGAAGAAACCATTGCTGGTTGTGTCCAACATACTTCGAAACTTAGGCAAAGCTCCTCTGTAGAAAGTACTTAGTAAACTCTCATTAGTGAAACCATGGTGATGGCATTGTGTTAAGTATCTCCTAAACCTCTCCCATGCCTCGGAAAAACTCTCTATATTCCTTTGGTGAAAGCCATATATCTCATTTCTCAACTTAGCAGTTCTGAAAGTGGAGAAGAATTTGTTGAGGAAAACCCTTTTGCATTCTTCCCAAGTTTCAACAGAATCTCTTGGTAGACTCTTCTCCCATAAGTGTGATTTTTCTCCCAAGGAGAAGGGAAACAATCTCAGTTTGAAAGCATCCTCTGAAACACCATTCATCTTGGTTGTTACATACAACTTATCAAAGTTATCGAGGTGGTCTAGGGGATCCTCCGAAGGGAGACCATGGTACTTGTTGCTCTGGATCATGTTGATCAAGCTGGACTTGATCTCAAAGTTGTTGTTCTCCACAGCTGGTACTATAATACCTGCCCTAGTCCCATGGATGTTAGGCTGTCATAAGTGTCAATCGCCCTAGCTTGGCATGGAGGGTGTTGTGGCCTAAGGTTTGCAGCTCCTTGGCCATTTCCATCTTGAGCTCTCCTTTGAGGAGCTCCCTGAGGCTGTTTTCCATGGTTGTCAGCTCCATATACATCTTCTTGATAGGGGTTATGATGTTCTTCATCCATGTCTAACTCAAATATATCCAAGTGAACCAATTTCTCTTCTCTTCTCTTTCTTGCAATTCTCTCTCTAAAGCTCTGATGTTATTGACTCGTGGAACAAGGTTTGTTGGACATCTACTCCTCAAGTTCATACACTTGTGTTCAAAGAGAAAATTAAGAAATATTGTCAGTAATAAAACAATAGACAACAAAACTCACTCTAAAGTAATGACTAAATCTTAATGTCAAAATCAAACTTAGAAATGGCAACGGCGCCAAAACTTGATAGGTATAAGTTTAATCCTAAGTCTGGATGTAGTACTTAAGAGTCAATCCATCCTAAGTTGATTTCAATAACCAATAATACAAGTCATTAAAATCAATCTAAGTAGTTAAAGTTTAGTGAAGTAAATAGTTTCTAGTGACAAGAACAAACAAAGCAATAACTAAGAACTTGATTCAATTTAAGAGATAGGATCCATGGGGTTAGGATATTGAATTCAAGTGGTTAAGTTTCAAGTTAAGGTGACAAGCTTATCAATCAATAGTTTCCTTAAGTCTAGATTACCATTAAAGTCAAATTCCTTCTCAAGACAAAGACACATTTGCAATCATGAGCTAAACATCAATTCTCATAGGTTCAATTCATTCAAGCAAGCATTATCAACAAGTCTATTAACTATCTAGCAATCCTAGCATCAAATCTCTTTGGCTGATCAAGCTAGAGCATATTCAAGTTGGTTCAGACATTTTATCAAATACTTGTGATGCATAAAATGTCTATAGATCTAGGTTATTGTGATCAAGACTAATCTTGCATTAAGAACACTCAAATAGCAAGGAAACATGTAAATCCACTACTAAACACCTTAACTCTTCACTTAACCATCCTAATCATCCTTACCCATATATCCAATAGGAGTCTACTCACTAATATTCATGAAAACCCTAAAAACCATAGTTGATTTACGGTTAAAACATGATTAAAAACCAATATCCACTCTTAACACACAAGAAACAAGATAAAAATAGATTAAAGTCTTAAAATTTTCCAAAATGGTCTTGTGATTAGATAGAAAACAAGATTCCCCCATAAAATAGGTTTAAAGGGTATTTATAGTGGTCTAAAAATGAGTTGGGTCGATCCAACAAGCAAGGATTGAGCCAAGATAATTTGGGTAAAAGTTGGTAAAAACAGAAGTGCAGATTTTTCTAAGTGTCGTGGCTGGTTTTTAACCCGTCAATAGGCCACTTCAGAAGGCCGCTACACACTCAAGCGACATGTTTCTTGTCATTTGGCCGCTATAACTTCCGGATATCGGGCAGGGAGCATGAGTTTTCCCAGCGGCTTGGCCTAGCCGCTACACTTGGCCGCTGGGACAGTTAGAAAACTTGTCTTATAAACCAAAATCACCATTTTTGCCTCCAAACCATCTCCAAAGGCCCCAAACTCACAAATAGCATCTCCATCACCTAATATGAACAAATGTGTATGCAATGCACTTAACTGCACTCTAAACGCATCTAAATGGACAAAATGAGAACTAGGATGATTGCTAAAACTACACAAACACACAAGATATCAAAGGTCCATCAAATTTCGGATGTAGCCAAGCATGTGGCGTTAGCCAAATCTATGGTCATAACCAAACCTGCAGCCATAGCCAAACCTGTGAATTTTCGGTTTAATATGGCATGTAGCCAACCTACGACAGAAGCCAATCTGGGACCAAAGATCCATAAAGGTCGAAGACAACATACACGGCTTGAAGCCAAAACATGATCAATTCTCAATCCATTTCAATAACATTTTCAACCTAACATTTCAATTTCCAGGTTCTCAAGGACCATACCTACGGATCCTCATGGATCAATGTTTCAATTCCTTATAATTTCTGGCTTCTCAAGGATAAGAACTACTAGACCTCTTGGATCAGAGAATTAATTCCTTTGAACCTCCGGGTTCGCAAGGATAAATCTACGGGTCTTGCAAAATCAAAACATGAAGCCCTTCAAAACTCCGGATTCCAAAGAAGATTCAACAGAATTCCTGATTCCTATGTGACATGATTCGATACTTCAAGGTAATACGGTAAAAACTCAGCCTCCACGCTTCAATGAACGGTCTCTTTCTTCATGAAAAAGGAAGGAGAAGACGAATTGGCTTCACTTGACAACTACTTAGTACAGAACCTCTTCTGCCTAGAGTCAGGATGCATCCCCAAAGACTTAGCAGAAATATTAAAAGAAACAGGCAGCAAAATACTGCTTCACCATGGAGAACCAGTTTAGAAGATTATTGTCCAGGCCTTATCTAATCAAGGGGCACATAAGCAAGAAAAACGACGTACTCATTGATGTATATTGACCACTCGCTTGCTTTATCTGACCATGTACCATTCAAATCCGGCAAATATGTGGGTATGTGCCGCCAAGGTCTTGCACTAAAAGGACGGGTCATGTTAAGCACTGTAATGCGAATCCGAGATGAAAAATTCTTGCCTCCGGGCATGGAAACAAATCACCAATGGATGATTCCAACATATAGACGTGGTCATCGTCAGCGGGGCAACTATGTATTCCCATTGCAGCATTCTAGTACACGAAGTTCTTGGTCCATGTCGGGAACCATCAAGAAAAGAAAGGAGATCAAGTACCAACTACAGTACATCAGTGATTCCTTCCCCTGATAAGGCCAAGCACACTTAAATAAAACTACTAGAAGGCTATGTTTCATTGTGGCCCTATGCGAAGAAACAAAAGTCGCCATCCCCTGAAATGCGAGAATAGCGTCTTGGGTCCTTCGAAATTAATCAATATATCAGGCTCCAAATCCGGAAATGTTTATTTGGCATCAGTCATCCTTCGACTATTTACGAGTAAGATCTCCACTCCTGGGTTTATACGTGGCCCAATCTATAACAACTCAGAAACGACAGGTGAAAGTGGTGTTTTCTTGATCGTCGGGATGTATAGGAATCTGGAAAAAAATCCTGCATACCCATCGAGAAAACAATAGTATTGATGGCATGCGAGTTTCTCTAACATATGATCAATAAAAGATAGAGGAAAGTGATCCTTTTGCATGGCAGCGTTTAGCTTTTTGTAATCGATTCACATTTTGTGTCGGGTTACCTTCTCATCGAGTTCAATTCGTCTTTGTCATTCTTCACCACTGTAATTCCTCCTTTTTTGGGACAACATGAACTTGACTGACCCACTTACTATTTAATATGGGGTAAATAACACATTCTTCCAGAAGTTTCATGATTTCCTTTTTGACTACTTCTTTCAGGCTGGGAATTAATCTTCTCTGATGTTCAATGGATGATTTCGATTCATACTCTAGGTGTATCCTATGCATGCGTAAATTGGGGGAAATACCTGGAATATCATCTAAAGAATATCCGATAGCCTTGCGATGTTTTCGCAATTGCTAAGCAGAAGTACCTTATCTCCCCTATTCAGGTTGGCATTGATGATGATAGGATAAGAGTTTTCATAAAGAAAGGCATATTTAAGTCCAGCTGGGAGCTGTTTGTGGGAACCGAAATTTGCACTGTCGATTACTGTTGATTTAGTAAGGCAAAGTAAACCTAGCTTTGGGAGAGGTCCCGGATATCGGCTAAGCCAAAAACGTCAAGCGACCAAATAGTGAGAACAAACAATATGACAATGAATTAGTAAAAACGAAAAAGAGAGCAAAGAGGATCTTATTCTGGATATGTGGTTTGAGCATTACAACAGGTAAAGCCTTGGCGGAAAGAGCCGTCCATGAGTTCCTAGTTCTAACCTTGTAAGACTTGAATAACCTAGTTGAGTCGCAGCTCGATAACAGAAAATAGAAATATGCCTAAATGTCGTATATGCGATGCTTGCTCTGAGTAAGATTTTTGTGTATGTCTGCATCTTCAGCCTTGAAGCCCTTATATACTCCTCCCAGAGGCGGTTTGCTCTTTCCCTTTCTGCCCTCGATCGAGTTTATCGCTTCGCGGAAATCTTCAATTTTCCTTCAATCTTCGTGATTATCTTTGGAATCTTAACATTTATCTTCTGAACTTAACATTTATCTCTTCCTGCAAAATAAAAGATAGACCATCATAACGATTGAGCTCGATTGCGTGTAGAACCGCGAGTGAGCTTTTAGCCAAGTTTTAGACCTTCTATGACCGTTTTTCAACTTAATTGTTTTTACCACTTTATCGAAATAGCACTTCTGAAACGACATCGATTTCGAACCGAGTTTAAATCTCTCGTATAATGCAGGCAACTTTAGGTGTCAAGTCGACTGTTTCCATTTTACATGATCAATTCGAACCTTATTTGAGGAAACAAGTTCTTACGGTAAAGTTCCAACGTCAATCTCGATCGAGAGGAAACAAGAACGAGTTCGATCCGATTTCAAAGGAGGGAGTTGCGAGGAAGGGATGAAAATGGATAGGTTAATCCAATTTGCCGAATGGGCGAGTTGGATTGTTTGTGCGACCCAACTTGCCCATTCGGGCGAGTAGGATTGGTCCAACTCGTCGAACAGGCGAGTAGGGTGAATTGCTTGATCCAACTCGCCGAATGGGCGAGTTGGTCAACTTGTTCGATCCTACTCGCCGAATAGGCGAGTTGGTCGTCTTGTTCAATCCAACTCGCCGAACAGGTAAGTTGGTCGTCTTGTTCGATCAAACTCGCCGAACGGGAAAATTGGTTGGCTTGTGCGGTCCAACTCGCTCGTTTGGCGAGTTGGACGCCTTTCTTGGCCAACTCTTCTGTCCAGTGAGTTGGACAATTGAGCCTTATAGTCGTTTTGTTGTTTCGATGCTCGGGGATTGTTTATCCGAGGTCCAGATTATATTTTCTCGAGGACTTATCGTGTGAACCGTTCTTCCTGAGTTCATACAAAACTTGACTTTGATTTTCCCGCTCTGCTTTTTCGAGATATTATCTCTCTTTTCCAAAGAGGACATCTCTCGAGAAGTTTCTGACCTTGATTCAGTTGTAACCGATTTTGACCCCAATAGTTAGCTCCCCAGCTCATTAGAATCGTTATGTTCTTGCGAGCGAATTAGGAATGTCGGGTAAGTTAGGCGGAATCAAACATTTGAAAGTCCAAAGGTGAATAGTGAATTCTCTCATCTACAAGTATGTGGAGTAAGTTTTCAAATTGTTCACTTGTACATTTCCGCAAATTTTTTCTAAGATTAAAAGATCTTCTCATTTCTTCTCTCCCCTTGGTATAATTTTTTTTAATCACGTCTTCGAGGTGAAAAGCTTCCACCAAGTCTCGCCACGATCGTTCCGAAGATTCACTTGATCGAACTACTGAATGAAAACAGGCGGTAAACAAGAAAATCAACACCACTACAATAAATTACATTAGAAAAACCCTATATATTGATGTCTCAAAGTGACAGGACTTGACAGAAACCACGATTCTAACAAAACAAGAACAAAATCATAAAATCTCTAAAACAATAATCTAAGTACAAAAAAAAAACAGAAGACAAAAGAGGATCAAGTCAAAATCACGAAAAGATTCGACGAAGACAATCGCATAAACAGAGAATCAAGAGAGAGAGAGAGAGAGAGAGAGAGAGAGAGAGAAGAACAAACCTTCCAATTTTGAAGGCTGGATTCACCCATCCACACCCGGTCTGGGAATCCAATCCAATATCATGAAGGCCCAAAAGAAGACAATGGCCCCATGAAGGCTTGAGAGTCATCTCGAGCTCAAGAGACAGCCCACACAGAGATGACATATTCACACCAATCTTTAATGTTGGTCAATGCACTAAAGATGGCCATTAAAGCACAAGAAACTCGACGGAGATCACGTCATCGTTAGGATCCACTCCTGGAGTCCTATATGAGAAAGACCAAGGACAAGAACAAGAACAAGGTGATGCAAATTCTTCCTTAGTAAAACTATACTTTGAATACCTATGCTATTAGATACCTTATGTATCACATTGTTGTATTCTACGTGTATTATCAGTTAAATATACACTTTCTATAAGAAATCATCAATCTACGTAATTTTCTTAGATTTCTTCTTATACAAGTTTACGAAACCCGAAACCTAAATTCTGTGTGGATTTTGAAATCCATCAGCTCCTGTTTCAAACAGCAAGAATTGATCAGAAAAATGAAGCTTGGTTTGCCGTGAATGGCTGTCCCATCCGCTATAGTATTAGGGAACACACATTATTATCAGGATTAGACTGCTAAACAATCCAGTGATCTACAAGGAAGCCGGACGCATTAAGTTTGTGGGGAAATATTTTGGCACATGAACTTCAATAGGATATAAAGACCGGAGGAGGTGCCCCTTCCGTGGAGCTATTCATTATTAGGGCAGTGGATCCTCTCAAGTTATTTATGACATTTCCTTAGGGAAATTTTTCCCTTAAACACATGCTAAGAGAAATTTTGCACACTATGTCTCATTTTGGAAAGGGTGTAATATGGTCAATATCTATTCCTTTGGAGTTAAATTTTGTAAGTGTTATTTGGTGGCACTAGTTATTCTTTCTCATGCAATTTTTAAGTATTTGTTTCATGTGTAGCTTTTAGCATTCGAGACAATTCTGGGTTTGGAGGGATAGTTCTAGAATTTGTTGAAGACGTAGAAAAAACATGTTCAAAGATGTGACAATTAAATTATGATAAAAGTGAAATGAAAGGATTTCCCAATCCAAAATAAATTAAGAACATGGTACAACTGAGGTTAGTAATCGTTCTTTATGAATATGTTTGGTTTCTTCGTTTTGTTAATCTTTATTCCTTGTTAAACGAATGACATTGAGGGCATCTTGAGCGCATTTGCTGATGAAGAGAATCTACAATCTTGGATAATGGAAAAACATGACATTGATGATAAACATGACGTAGTTGTGTATTTTATGTAGTGTGTTGTGTAGTTTATTTGATTATAGACTAATATGATATATATTTTTTGCTCTGGCCTAGTAAATTTAATTTCCCTTGTTACATTTAATTTAAGTCGATCTGCATATGTTTCCAGTTGTAATGTATGATTGGTTTATACAAAACAAAATTCAAAAAAAAGTATTTGTAATAATACCATTATTACCCAATACTCAAAAAACAAATTGTAAAACGGAATGTCAAATTCAAATTCAGACACTTCGATTTCCAAATAGAACCCACTGAAGTCCTTGTCTTAGCCACTTTTTTATTTTTTTGTCATTGGAAGACCTTCTCGCTTATGGAAATATTTTTACCCTCTTTTGTCCCTTCTTTTTGAGGAAACCTGGAGGAATGATCTTCAGTTATTTAATCTAATTCAGGACACTCCATTCAGTCCCATCTGGGTTCCATAAATTGCATGTAATATGCTAAGTAGCTTTAAGATCCGCGTCTTTTGCGCGGAATGAACATTATATGCAATTATTTTTACGTAGTATTAATTATTTTCATTATTTTACATATTATAAAATAATAAGATTGTAAGTATATAACTAAATGATTGAGAAGCAACTAAGTATTGCTTATATAATTAAATAGGTACAATCACATAAGTCGAAATAATCGTTGTTGTCTATTTACAATTATGTAATGATATATACATCCAAATAATCACTTATATATATATATATATATAAAATAAAACTTTCTACACATATGTTTTTATGATCATTGGTATATTTCAAACATATTAAACATTTCATAACAAAATTTTCAGTGTGGAGTTTTTAGTAGTTATAGTAATTTATAATTGCTTCTAAATATATCATGGACAAATTTCTCCACTAAAAGCATGTTTGTGTTCATCTGGTCCATCAACTGTCAATTTCCTCTATTCATTAAACCAGTCAGCAATTGTTTAATGATTGTATCCAGAAAGCGCATTTAAGAGTATTGCATCACGTCCTTGAAAAAACTGTCCGTCGATTCCACAATGTTGCTTTTGTCTATGTTATATCTATCTTCTAGAAACCAACACCATGCCCATTTTTTCCCGGTAGTATCCTCTGAATACTTCTTAGAATAGGATATCGAGTCTTAAAACAAGAATAAGCACAATTGAACTAAGACTTTGTGTAAATTATGCTACACTCCAAGAATCTACATGCCACTAAGTCTTTGTTGACGTTAGTTTCATGGCCTTTCACATTTCGAAAAAAAAATATATACAAAACCTATGATGTGCACTCGGGTACACATTAGCGATGGGACTAATAAGGCTCCCATATGTTTCACTCACAAATGCCAACCCGATGAATCTGGTACAACTATTTTCCACATCTAAAAATGCAGGTCCAGCTATCATTATCCTCACTATCTAGTATACCAAAGACTAAGGGATTATGGTATCGATTAGGATCTTGGGTTGTTGCGAAAACTAGTAGACCACCATATCCATTATTCAGAAAATTTTCATCCGCAATTATTGCTTTCCTCATGACTTGAAAACCTTCTATGCTAGCTCCTAGGTAGAGAGATAAAGAAGTACTTGAGTTTTTTCTTCTCATCCACTTTCACGCTTGTTATTTTACCATGATTAATGTTCTCTAACATGTACAAATAAAAATACGACATTCTAAAACTTTCTTCTTGAGTGACTCGCAAAACACGAACAGCTTCACTTTTACCTCACAACGCAATGGAGTATGATATATTTACACCCAGTTGTGTGCAAAACAATATCATTGATGCTTTTAGGAGTGGGAATTTCCATTTTCCTGGACAATCGCCATATAATAGAGATGCAACTAATTGTGTGTGCCTTTTCTCCTTAACTTGCTTTTACTCTAACATGTATGAGAGCATGTATGCATCTTGTTATACCTTCTAATAGACAACATTTCTGTCTTTCCAATATTAGAAGCTCATGAACCCCATTTACACCCTTGCTTAGGACATTTTAACACTAATTTCTCCTTATAAAATTTTATAACATGAAACCAAGAACTTTTCACACATGTGGCTTTATCCACCACTTTTTACACTGCCTTTTAATTAGTAACCTTTTGTATTTTGAGTTCCAAACCATCTTCCCATGTCTCCATAAACTGAATCTGTTGTGGAATAGGTGGAAGCTCTACATATTTATCATGCGTATAGCTTTCCATGTTATTTTCCACATATTCATCCTCATCGACATCTTCCCCCATTCCTCAATCCCCACTATCCCCTCAATTTGTTTTTACTATTCGTCGCCTGCGTAAAAAGTAACTGGATTTAGGTCAGATCTCATCATCCTTTGAATGCAACACCTCATACTTCATAACTAAACCGTTCCTCACAGCTCACCAGCAATGAAATGTAACTGAATTTCAACTTCACCATACTCTCATCTAACACAACCTTTTTGCATAACCTTGCTTCTAGCATTGATAAGTTATCCTATACGTTGCATTCTTTAACATTAAAATATACATGTGACCTTCACATCTAAAATGATGTTGACATTGTTTATCATTGAATCCTATCAACACAATTCAACAACTCAATTAGTAATACTAGTTGTTCACAAATGTACAAATTCTATATCTTAATACACCCAAAAAATATTGTAAAATATCCAATGTGCATAACAAAATAATGACTCACAAATTCGCCAGGTGCAACTTCATTAAGTATTACTAGTTATACTAGTTACAATATAATTATGGTAATACTACTTTTGCTAGTTGTCCTTCGCAATAACTTCACTTATGTTTCTAATGTACTTTCAGTTCACTATGATTCAACCAATGCAACTCTCTCATTACTAGCTTCAATTCCAAATCAACCTACATGCCATGCTACAATATCCAAAAACAATTCAATGAGATTAGTAACAAGTACGTTCAACATACTAGATTTGAAGCTTCTCGTAAGACTAAGCTTATGACTGAGATATCCAAGAGAGCCGATGTGTAGCTAGTTGTTTGTACCGAGTTCTGCTAAATTGGACTGGACGGATGGAACTCGTCAGTGGGTCCTTTCAAAGACGATTAAACGGAATGGGCATGTTCTCTGAGTAGTTTAGAAGGAATAGTTTTCTTTATTAAGTAAGTCGGAAAGTGAATACAAGGCGGTCTAGATTTAGAAATACTTGAAACCCTAATCCTAGCCGCCCGGTGTGTTGTTAGTTAGCTCTCCCTTTTCCCTCAGTTTTCCCTCTTCATATATAAGCGCGCGGAGACTGGATGCCCTAGTCGATTCGTCGTGGTGGGCTTTCTTAGTCGTGTCGGCTCATGGGCCGACGAGGATCCTTACTTGGTTTGCTCGTCGCGGCGAGCCGATCGGCTTTGGCTGCAATCGGCTAAAAGCGGTCACGAGCCGTTTGTCGGCTCATCGCCGCTCGCTGAGCCGAGCTGCTCCAATGTCAACACTGAAGGGTCCGCTGGGCATGTTATTTATGGGCCTTATGGTGATGGAACATACCAATCCCCTACAATGAGCCCCCCCCAGGTTAACTGGTGATTGGCGATTACCAGCAAGCTGGTAGATTCGGGTTTGGAAATAACTGGTCCGATGCGACTATGTTGTCGTTGTGATCGTCAAGTCATCCTTCGATCGGGCTTCCCTGGTCGATGGAGAGTGTCAAATCGTTAATTGGTGCCACCCGAAACGAATTGACGTCGGTCGACCCCTTGAGGGGATGGGCGCTGGTCATCATTAATTACGTCGGGTGACTGAAGAGTCGCGAAATAAATACGTCCTAAATTTTCGAGCCCCCTTGTTGCGAGAAGATGAAACGTCGTTGGGTAAGTGGGCTATTTGGTCGTTTCGAGGCCCATTTAGTTCTTTATAGACCTAATAATGTCGCCTCGAGAAGACGCGCTGCTCCATCCCTTATAAATATCGACTACCTCTTCCTCCTTCCTCATTCTTCATTGTCCACCAGGTACCTTCCCTCTCTTCCCTACACTTCTTTCTCTACGCTGTTGTTGTGATTTTAGCATTTTTTGTTTCTTTCGACTGGAATCGATGTCGCCGCCGAAGTTGTCATGGAAGGAGAAAGGGAAGGCAGTCGCTGGTAACTCTTCCGGAGGGGATTCGGCGAGCGCTGGCGGTCTTGACAAATTTAGTCTCGTCCATCGAGATGCGGTGATGGATACGACGAACATAAGTCTATCGCAGAGGCTCTTAGTTGCCGACGCAGAGGCTTGATTAGAGGGGAAGACAATGGTAACGCCCTTGTCGACGACTCGGTCAGAACGGAGTATTCGGTGGATCGAGTTGACTTTTAGCTGATGCGGTTCTGCCCCGGTGGGATCATTTAGAGGCTCGAGGCTATCCTGTCTGAATCATTGCACCCATCTCGAGTAGAGGGTCAAAACTGGGCGAACATCTTCCCCACACGGTCGACCATGGGTAGCGTAAAGAGAATCCTCAAGCGATGCGGTAACCCGGGGATGACGTTTCTGATACCGACTGAAGACCAGAGACCCTGGTCGCTGGCACTCGGCTATCAGTGCGTCTTCGAGACCTACTACGAGGAGGACACAAAGCTCTGGTTTCCCATTCCCTGGCTGATCACGTCTTATGTGTTTCGTCGGGACGTGGCGATTTGCCAATTTTTAATGGGTGGTTAAGTAGCGGTTGCGTTGATGGTGTTGGCGGCAGATGCCAATGTTTCGATGGGCGTGTGGACGTTTGAGGAGCTAAGCTTCATAAAGACCATGCCCTGTGGGCTATACTCAGTGATGCTGAGGAAGAATTACAACAATGTCACCGGGCACCCGAACAAAACCGCCAATTGGCAGCGGAACTATTTCTTCATTGAGTCGGATGAGTTCTCTTTGGTTGAGCTGCCAAATAACGAGTTTTGGGTTCTCTGGACCGAGCGTATTGGTAGATTAACTGCTTTTTGGTCTGGAAAAAATTTCATGACGCTAACCTCTATTCGTTTATCTGTTTTGATTTTTGCAGTCAATCATCCAAACATTCTAAATTATCCTGGGGGTTCTCGCTTTTTCGACGACGCCCAAGCCATAGCGCAACTGAGTGGACAGACCTGGCCTGAAATTCACGAGGAGAGGATTCGTCAAGCTCGAGCCAGAATATCCGAACGTTAGTTTCTCGTGCAGTTTTCTTCTCGTTTTTTTACTTGGCCTGGCTCTACTCGAGAAGTTAATGTTTTGATCTTGGTGCAGGTGATTGGGTCTCAAACTTGCCTGCACATGTTGTTCTCGGAAAGAAAAGTCTATCTCTTTTCCATTCTAAGGTCAACAAGCGGCTAGTGGAGGCGAGGAAAATGAAGGAATTGCCAGATCTTAGCAATGTGATTGAGTACCGAATGGAATCCTCCAGGGCTGGAATCATGGACCTTTTGGACACCGTGAGCTTAGACAGATCGCTCCGACAGACCCGATGATGGAGGCAATCCCTGAAACCGTCACTCCCGATTCTGAATCTCCAGGGTTGTTGAGAAAATCTAGGAAAAGGAATTGACAAGATGTGTGGGGTAGCGCCGAAGAGGCTCAGTCCGAGAAGCCTAAAAAAAAAAGAAGTGGTCCGCCGAGAAGCGGCTTCATATCAGAACCGAATGATAGAGATTCCAAGCAACGTTGTCCCGAGTGACGGGATCAACGTCCCTCTGTCGGATTGGGGAGATGCATCCGCTGATGGAGGTGCTCATTTGGAGAATGATAGCGCCAGAAGATCTCCTTTAGCATCAGCGACGGAGTCGGCTGGGCGTTTTTCTAAAAAAGCGAGCCATGAGAACGCGGAAGTCGGCGATGGCCCCCTGTCTGCCTTAGTACCCAGTCCCTCCTCTCAACCTGATCGTGGGGTTTCCGGTGGTGCCATGACTCGCAGGTTTAAAGGAACTGTTTCCCGACAACGTCCATTTCTCATACGAGGCGGACTCTCCTCTTATCTGTGATGGGAGGCAATGCGCTGAGCTGGCTCACCAGATCAGAGGTGGCCCGTGTATGATGCCGGCCATCGACGACCTGGTTTTTAAAGATTCCTATACCAATGCCGCTCTCAATAGGATGCTGGTACGAATATCGAACTTATCGTGCTGCTTCCCCTTTTTATTTCTTCGATTTTCCCTTTAGTTTTTGGCTGATGATGACCTTGTTTTGTTTGTGTAGGCCGAGGGTAGTTCGAACTTCCAGATTGAGAAGTACGACTCTAAGCAGAAGGCCACTTATGCTCTTCTGGGAAAGTCCGAGAAGCGGATCAAGTCCAAGAAGGCAATAATTGGTTCTTTGAAGAAGGAGGTCAAGAGAGTCTCTGTGAGAGTGTTGTTGAGAGGGACGAGGCCGTCAGTCGATGTGAGATCGAGAGAAAAAGGGTCGACAACTTTGATAAGGAGATTGCCATTTTTAAGGCGGAAATGGAGAGAGTTCATGCGGAGAAGGCCGCACTGGAACTGGCAAAGGTCGAACTGGAGCGATCAAGAACCGCTTTTGAGGAAACACATGAGACTGAAGCTAGGAGGCTGAGGGAGTCTTGAGTCTTTGAGGTGACTCACGAGAGGGCTTGAGTTAAGGCTGCGATGACCGCTAAAGTCGAACGCAGGTTCCAAAAACTACGCGAGCGGATATCCGGCTATGATGCTTATGATACGGCCCGGTGCTTCTACAGTCAATCCTTTGGCACCCACAAATTCCTCCAAATGCTGAAGAGGAGGGAAGGGGACATTCCTCGGGAATCGATTGACTACTTTGCTGCTGAGGAAGAGAGGTGCAAAGCTGAGGCTAGTCGGTTGAATCCTAGTGAGATTCCAGCTTCCGACCTTTCTCTTTCTCCGCTGTTCCTTGAATCGCCTTCCGTGGACGAAGACCTCCTTGCGGAGCCGTTCAATGTGGATGTTACTGTTCAGCTCCAGAATCCGCACCATACTCTTGATCGGGTTCCCGATAATTGGATTGATACCTCGGTCTTAGAAGATCATTCGAGCCTTCGGACGACAATGAGGAGCTCGATCTGGAAGATGAGGCTGCGATCGAGAGCGACAAATCCAGGTCCCTAGAGGAACCGATCGATCCAGATCAGCACGAGTCTTCGTCCATCCCTCCAAAGGATGCTAGTGAGCAGGCTGTGTTGACCCTAGGTGGTGGTTCCAGAGGAGCTGGAAACTGCTGCCTTCTTTCTGTTTCTTGTTGTTGTTTTTTTTTTGTTTGAACCTTTTTATTGGTCGCCTGAGGCCTTTGTAACCGGATCCTTCTTTATTTTTAGAAAGTGCGTATGCTTGATCTGATTTTTTCGATGAGTCGCATTGTGGACTTAAGCTCCCTTCTGCTCTTTCTCCTTCTTCTTTGTTTTGGAACTAGACTGAACCCAAATTTCCTTTTGTTAGAAATAGTTAATCTAACCGCTCGTCGTCACGAATAATTTGGGTTCGCCGGTGATAGATCCTTTCGTTATTAAAGATCGAGATTTCGAAAAATTGTGTTACGGGCTTGAGCACGCCAGATTTCTTTCTAGTCAAGAATGATCCGTTTGGTCGCTCGTCGGCGACGATTGTCTCGACGTATGGGCGAGATTATCGATGTATCTCACCTTAGGACTAGTTTTTCCATTGCGCTTCGGGGATGAAGGTTTTAAGCCAACGCTCGGTGAGTCGTATTTGGGGACTCATATTCTTGTTCGATGTTTCCAAAAGCCGTTTATCGGGCTTAGGACGTGCCAGAGTCTCGGAGTCTTAATTTTGTTTGGACAAGATTTCCAACGAGTCGTGTTCCGGACTTTGGTTCATAACCCGCGCTTCCAGTAAGTCATTTGTCGTACTTAGGACGTGCTCGAGCATCAAAGTTTTTAGAATTAACTCGTTTGGTCGCTCGTCGGTGGGAATTATTTTACCATCGGGGAAGACAGGACAATCAGTGATCCATGTTCTGGGCCTCGATTCTCAGTCGACGCCTTCAATAAGCCATGTGTTGGGCTTAGGACGTGCCCGAGCTCTTAGGTTTCGGAAATAATTTGTTTGGTCGCCGGTTGGCGAGAATATTTCCCGACTTTTGATGGTCTCTTCGGTGGGTTGCGGTTTGGGCTCAAAATACGTCTGAACATTTGACAATAATGGTTATTGCCTGCTTCAAGGTAATTTTAACGTTATTCTTGGTTGGCCAGACCTTGCACGCAAATTTTTGAAGAGGACAATAATTATTGTTTAGCTACAAAACTCCTATGTTCGTTGGGGCGAGTGCTGGTATGCAAGCCGAAGTTTTGATAAATTATATAATATATCACTTAGCCGTTAGCATCGTGGGTGTGAGAACTGGGGTATTATGTTGGTATAGCTGGACCCGTTGAGGGCTGCCTATGTACCCCGGAGAGGGAATCAAGCCATTTGTAGTTCGTTCGTCGGGCAAAAGTGACTTGAAAGTGCATTTACCCGGGTTTTTTTTGGCGCGAGCAGAAGTGACCGAGGGTCATGTACTCTACGGAGGGGTTCCAGCGAGTGAAAATAACTTGGAAGTGCATTCACTCAAGGGGTGTCAGTGATGGTAGAGTTTCAGGTGAATGGAGTTCCATGCTCGCAGGAGCGGTACGCCGGTGGAGGTTTCGAGTCGATATACTTTGGGCTGAACGACCTTGACGATCTTGTACGGTCCTTCCCAGTTGGCTCCAAGTTTCCCTGCTTTCCACTCCTTGGTGTTTTGAAACACTTTGCGCAAAACAAGATCACCCAGCTCAAGAGGACGTGACCAAACCTTCTTGTTATATTACAGCTTGATTTGATGCTGGTAGTTTTGGATGCGTAACAGGGCTTGATCTGTTTTTCTTCGATATCGTCTTACGCGTCGAGTAGCATATCGCGATTGAATGCGTCGTTTTGGGTCATCGTGGAGCGGCGTAGGCTGGTGGCGTTGACTTCGGCCAGAGCCAATGCTTCTATCCCATGCGAAACTGAAAAGGGGGTCAATTTGGTCGCGCCTCTGGGCGTCGTTCGGTGCGACCAGAGGACTCCATCTAGTTCGATTCTTGTAGATAATGTCGTGCTCCCTGAGTTCGATTGCCCATTTCGACAAACGTCGGGACTGGTTGGTGCTCTGCATAACCGTTCGCAGAGGCTGGTTGGTTAGGACTTCTATGGTGTGGGACTGGAAGTATGGATGTAGTTTTCTCGTGGATACGACGACGGCAAGGGCCATCTTTTCTAGAGTCGGGTCCGGATCGGTCATCTACTTACTTATGTAGAATAATTGTCGCTGCTCACCACGGTCTTCTTTGATGAGGACGCTGCTGACTGCCGTTTTGGAGATTGCGATGTATAAGGACAGCGTATCGCCCTCCTCTAGCTTAGATAGGACATGGGGGAGTAGTGAGATATTGTTTTAGCTGAGTGAAGGCCTCCTCAGATTTTTTTGTCCCACATGAATATATTTTTTCCTCGTAATAGTTCATAGAAAGTGAGGCACTTATCCGTAGAGCGAGAGATCAATCGGTTAAGAGCCGTGATTCTGCCCGTTAGGCGCTGGCATTCCCGACTATTTTTTTGGGCTTGGGGGTTCTAGGATTGCCGATATATTTTTTGGATTCGCCTCGATTCCTCTCTGGGTGATGATGAAACCGAGGAACTCCCCCGACATCACGCCGAAGGTGCATTTAGTCGGGTTAATTTTCATTCCATACTCATTCAAAGTTTTGAAGCAAGCACGTAGGTGATCCGGGTGGTCGTAGGCACGGAGGGACTTCACCAACATGTCATCGATGTATACTTCCATTGTGTTTCCGAGTTTGCTTGCGAGCATTCGGTTGATGAGTCTATGGTAAGTCGCTTGCGAGTTCTTGAGGCTGACGGCCATTACTTTGTAACAATATATTCCTCTGTTAGTGATGAATGCATTTTTCTCGCGGTCGTCGGGATGCATCATGATCTGGTTGTACATGGAGAATGCGTCCATGAAGGTCAAGAGCTCGTTACCCGTGGTAGATTTGACTAATCGATAAATGTGCGGGAGCGGATAACTGTCTTTCGGACATGCTTTGTTTAGGTCGGTGAAGTCGACATATACATGCCACTTGCCGCTTTTCTTCTTGACGACAACGGGTTAGCTAGCCACTAGGGGTAGCGTACCTCTGTGATAGACCCACCAGCGAGTAAACGCTCAACTTCTTCATTCACTGGTTTCGACCGCTCGGGGCCCAACTTGCGCCTTTTCTATCGAATTGGTTTGAAAGTGGGGTCGACGTTTAGCTCATGGATGTGATCGTGGGATCTATTCCTTTCATGTCTGAAGGTGACCATGCAAATGTGGACATGTTCCCTTTGAGGAATGCGATGATCACGTTTCGCATGTCATCGGGCAGGTGGGCTCCGACGCGGATGATCTTGCTAGGGTCGGTATCAACGATCTGGACTTTGAGGACTTCTTCCTTTTGCGAGTACACCTTTTGGATATGTCACGTGACTGTGTACTAACGTGCAAGGTTGAACGTTGTAATTTGACGATAGCTATTAAGAGGTCTCATGCGGCTTGCTGATCTCCGTGGAGCGTTCGAATTAGTCCGCCGGGGCTTTTGTGCCGATGACGGAGAATTTGACCGTTCTGTTCACGCCGCACGCGAAGAACGGTAGGCGGATTCTGCCTATCATTGTTTCTGATGCGCTGTTAAAGCCAGTTAGGGAACGAGAGGAGGGTTTCATATCTCGCAAGTCAATTCCCATTTTATCCAAAGTTTCGTGGAAAATGAGGTCGACGGAGCTTCTTGTATCGATTAGGACTTAGGGACTGGGCATTCGCCTATTACCAGTTCGACCAAAAGTAGGTCGTTATGTGGAGTATGGACATGGATCGCCTCTTCCGATGAGAAAGTGATCTGCTGATCATTCTCGGGTTTGGACAAGCATTTTTGCGAGGTTGTTGCTTGTCGTTTGTAATCTTTGACCGATCGGACCGAATCGCCGTAGGGAGGGGATCCTCCCATGACGACATTGATACGCAGAGCGCGCTGCACTTCGAGTTGATCTCGTAGATCCCTGGATAAATTTTTTACGTAAGTCGTCGTTTCGGTATCCCTTGTTTTCTCCAGTTTTCGGCATAGATCGGACTGCTTATGATGGTTGAGCTTGATCCTGAGGTCATCGGCCTTGGAATTTATTTGGTTTCCCAGATCCAGGGGGCGCGGTCCCAGATCGGGGTCAGCGTGTGAATCACTGACTTTTTCTGCTTTTGACGTCTCGATCGTGTTTCGTTTGAGCATGTTTTGAAGATCGCCCGATTCGGCTAAGACATCGGCCTGGGGCCAGGTGTGTTCATGCCGGTTTGGGTTGGAGTGCAAGTCATCAGTTGGGTTGGGCTGTTCGTCGCCATTCGGATTGCTCAGCTTGCCCAAGATTACATTGACGCGACGCGTGTGCCTAGGCTGTCCTCGGTGGGTGATACATCGTCGATATCACGCTCGTTTTTGCGTCGCCCTTGTTTTTTTGGTCGGCGGTCGCCTTGGAAGATCCTACCCTTTGGTCTTTGTGCCTTCATTTCCTTGTTTTTGCTCCAGCTCTTGCTGTTTTCGTCTTCTGCTTCAGCGACTCGACGTCAGAGGTGCCTTTGCTATATGAGGAGAGAAACGCCTCGAGTAGGTGCTTGCATTTTGTGGTGTCATGTCCCTTGACTTTATGGTAGTCAAAACACTTACTAAGACCGAGGGAGCTCGGATTTGAGCTGGCACTGTGGTTAGAAGTTTCAGACGAAGCAGGGTTTTTTCCATCGGAGTCCCTCTCCCAGTGGTTCCAGCCTTTCTCTCGGACAACCACCGCCGATCCAAGGTGCTATTCTTCGTTCACGATGTAGACGAACCCCTTTTCTGATTTGTTTTGTAGTTGGTGGAATGTTGGCTTGGTTTCTGACGTGTATCTGTGGTTTTTGCCGTTGCTTGCTTGGCAACGTTTTGCTTATGGATTATCGCTCGTGTGTCTTCCTCCATGCGGATGAAATTATCAGATCGGGTACGGTAGCTCCTTTTTGAGTGAACATGATGTAGTGCTTAAGTAACGAGGTCGAGAGATCGTGGAAATTACTGAAAGAGTTTTCGGGGAGTCGAGAGAACCAGTTGAGGGCTTTTCCTTCAAGACTTTCAACGAAAAGTTGGCAGTATCCGACATCCTTTTCTTTGGGAGTGGAGTGCGCGCGTCTCATCGCTATGTGAATGAAGTGACATGTTCGGTTGGATCGGTGTTCCCGGAGAATGATGGTAAGTGGAACTTCTTTGTTGGGCCAAGTCAGACATTGGTGACCTAGGGAGAGAACGAAGTTCGGACTGTATCCGCGAGGACACTTCAATCTAGGGAGCGGAGGTCGTCACGCAGTGGTTCTTAGAGAGGATGTCCTAGAGCGACAGTTTGAGTTCAGCGAGTTTGTGGATCGTTTGGGGGTTTGTGCGTTCGGTCCAACGGGATTTTGCTTGGGAGTTTGCGCATTCCCCCTATCACCTGGCTTTGTGTTCCGAGAGTCTGCTTCGTGGCGTAGTATTGAACTGATGTCGGCGAATCGTCGTTGTCGGAGAACTAGGTTGTGCAGTAAGAGGGGCAAGGATGGCAGCTAAAGCGGCGAGCTGCTCGGTTGTCGCTTTCTCCGCGGCGTCTTGCTGGGCAAACCGCTCCATGATGGGGCTGAGGTAGGTGGGTTCCTCCAGCGCAGCTGTGGCCGGGGAGAGTTCTGGAGCTTCGTACTCCTCGCCTGAGGTGGAATCGTCGTGACTAGAGCATCGTTTGTGTTCGTTACTCTGAGAGGCCCCACGGTGGGCGACAACTGTTTGTACCGAATTATGCTAAAGTCGACTGGATGAATGGAACTCGTCAGTGGGTCCTTTCAAAGACGATTAAACGGAATGTGCCTATTCTCTGAGTAGTTTAGAAGGAATAGTTTTCTTTATTATGTAAGTCGAAAAGTGAATAAAAGGCAGTCTAGATTTAGAAATACTGGAAACCCTAATCCTAACCGCCCGGTTTGTTGTTAGTTAGCTCTCCCTTTTCCCTCAGTTTCCCCTTTTCATATATAGTTGTGGGGAGACTGGATGCCCTAGGTCGATTCGCCCTGGTGGGCTTTCTTGGTCTTGTCGGCTCATGGACCGACGAAGATCCTTACTTGGTTTGCTCGTCGTGGCGAGCCGATCGGCTTCGGCTTCAGTCGGCTAAAAGTGGTCACGATCTGTTTGTCGGCTCATCGCCGCTCGCAGAACCGAGCTGCTCCAATGTCAACACTGAAGGGTCCGTTGGGCCTATTATATTTCGACTTTATGGTGATGGCACATACCAATCCCCTACACTAGTCTACGTTCAGCTCTATGGCAAAGGAAGAAACCGTCAATGGGAAGAGCTTTCGAGCTGGGAGATTCGTGAGAGGAGTGTCGGGGCAAAACAACTACCTGAATCTTGAATTCCAAATGTAGACGCCAGGAGAGATGGCATTTGCTGTCATTTTATTTTTCTGTTTTCCAGTTTTTTCTTTCTGATTATATTTTTTTTTGTCAACTATCCATTTAAACTAGATCAAGTGTTGGTCAGACGACTCGATTCTCCGAGGAGCACCTCCGTCTATCCGGGTCTGATCTATATGGGAGAAAGTATAGCCTTTGTTTCTTGCTTCTTTCGCTAGCGAATCCGCCCGACCATTCATACTCCGGGGGATATGAATCAGGCTCACATCTTCAAAGTCCTCCTGGAGTAGCTGGAAGATCTCGATCTCTGTTGCGAATGTTGGCCAGTCCATCGGATTCATAATCATGTCCACTAGATCCGAGCAATCCGTCTCGAAACGGATCGAGGTTATCCTCATGTCTCTCATACATAAGGCTGCCCAAAGTAAGCCTTCCATCTCAGCATGTAAAGCTGAGAGGCTCCTGCTGCATGCTCGTAATCCGAAACATTCCGAACCCATTTGATCCTTAAGATTCCACCCTAAGCCATTGACACTGCCATTATCGATCCATGACGCATCAATTTGACAGGTAGGAATTCGGGGTATCCAAGGGGGTATTGTATCAACCTCTGAAGTAGGAGGGTCGTCATGATCCTCATCTGCTGCCTCCTTTTCATTGGCCTTTCTTCAAAACTCTGCCTCGATAGACGCATGTTGGAGAGTGTCAATTGGGGATAAGACTTTCCCATTAAAGAGTTTGTCGTTCCTCGCCTTCCAAATGTACCAACAGATCCATGGGAAGGTATCGAATTGTGGTCTCAATGGAGCCACCTCTTTTCTCTTCCAAAACAGAAAGTTCATGTTTTGGTATATAGATGTACTCGGGAAGTAACCCGGAAGGGACGGATAATCCGATAAAGCCCAAACCTGCAGAGCTGGGGGCATTCAAAAATAAGATGGTTAATCGACTCCACTGGGCCAGCACATCTAGGACAACTCCTATCGGTGCCCAGGTGTCTATAAGTGAGCCTCTCTGCTGTCGCCACACAACCTGAGATAGTTTGCCACAAGAAATGCTTCATCTTGCTCGGAGCCTTTATCTTCCACACATGGCTCTGAAGCCTCTTGATACTCGGTTCTAGAACCCTTTCATGTGTAAGACTATGTTTGGTCGAACGAAGTAGGTCATAACAAGATTTAACTGAATACACTCCTGATTTTGTGTGCTTCCAAACATATCCATCCGGAGCTAGAGAGCGAGAAGGTTTTAGCCCGAGTATCAAAGGGATATCATCTGGATGAAAGAATTCCGTTAAGAGCTGGAGATCCCATTCCTTGGTATCATTCCTAATAAAGGACTGAACAAGGAGTTGGGGCAATCTGTAAACAATGTGGTCAGCAGGTCTAGGTGGTCGAGCAACTAAGTTTGGAACCCAAGACTCACTCCATACCCTCGTATCTCGACCTGTACCAATTGTTTTCCGTAAGCCAGAAGTGAGTAAAGGTTTTGCTGCCATGAAACTACGCCATCCATATGATGGTGAGTATATTCGTCGATCTTCCAAAGGAGAGGTATGATTGTAATACCTTCCTTTTAGAACACGTGCCAATAAAGAGTTTGGATAATGAATTAGTCTCCATAATTGTTTTGCAAGAAGTGCTATATTGAAGTCATGGAGATCCCGAAAACCTAGTCCCCCCATATCCTTAGGGGTACAGATCTCGTCCCAAGCTATCCAATGTAAACCTCTGCTGTTTTGTTTTGAACTTCACCAAAAATTAAAGTTGTGCTTTTTAGTTTGTCAATAATGCCTTGTGGAAGCAAGAAACACGACATCACAAATATCGGAACTGCTTGAGCCACAGATTTAACTTAAACTTCTTTTCCTCCTTTGGATAAGAGTCTCGATGACCATGTGTTAGCTCGCCCATTAAGACAATCATGTACAAAAGAGAAAACTTTCATCTTCGAACCACAAATTTCTCAGGTAATCCTAGGTACATCCCCATGCCTCCTTCGGAAGAAAAACCCAGGACATTTTTATATCTTGTTTCAGAGAAATATCCACTTGATTTCCAAAAACCGTCGAAGATTTTGTTTCATTTAGTCTTTGACCTGATGCTTTCCCATATATGTCTAAAATGTCCATGATCTCTCTGCATTGGCTTACTTTCGCCTTACAGAAGAAAAGACTATCGTCTGCAAAAAGAAGATGTGAGATTCTTGGGCTCGCTCTAGCAACACGGAGTCCTTCAATCTTCCTCTCCGCTTCCGCTCCGTTTAAGAGCGAGATCAATGCCTCCGTACACAGGATGAACAAAAAGGGGGTCCCCTTGTCGCAAACCTCTCCTTGGTAAGATTCGCCCTTTTGGTTCGCCATTGATTAAAACTTGATATGTGACCGATGTGACACAA
This sequence comes from Moricandia arvensis, assembly GCA_905132765.1. NCBI lineage: Eukaryota > Viridiplantae > Streptophyta > Magnoliopsida > Brassicales > Brassicaceae > Moricandia > Moricandia arvensis. The sequence goes on along the minus strand of CAJHQP010000233.1, from coordinate 172,405 downwards.
CACATAATGAGGTCAACCAGTCTTTCATCAAAACCCATCTTCAACATCAAAGCTGCTATGAAACTCCATTCCACTCTATCGTAAGCTCATATCTGTTTTGATAGCCATGAAGTCCTTTCTACATCTCTTATTTGTCCGTAGGGCGTGAAAATTTTCTTGCGCAAGCAGAATATTATCAGTAATCAATCGTTTAGCCACAAAGGTAGATTGTGTCTCTGAGATCAAGTGCGGGATAACCTTCTTAAGTCTCTTACATAGTAGTTTCGAGATAATTTTGTAGCTAACATTGCATAGACTGATAGGTCTAAACTCAGTCATATCCCGAGGTTTATTTTTCTTGGGAATAAGGCAAATATTTGTTTGGTTCAATAATGGGTCGAAGCTTCCCGCGGCAAAGAAATCTTGTACAAGTCTAATAAGTCTTGACGCATCTCTCGCCAGAATTTTTGATACAATTTACTAGTCATGTCATCCGGTCCATGTGCTTTTTCCGGGTTGATATCAAATAAAACTCTTCTTATCTCCAGTTCTGATGGTTCCACTAGAAGTAATCTGTTGTCGGCAAGAGACACTTTCCTAGAAATGAAGCGAAGTGAGGCATCTAGGTCTGATGGTGAAGAGGTAGAGAAGAGATCTCGAAAGTATTGAACAGCAACGTTCTCCAATTCAATTGCACTCTCTACCAACCTCCCACGATTATCTTTAATACTAACGATGCGATTTTGGGCTCTCCGTTGCTTTGTAATGGCATGATGAAATTTTGTGTTTCTGTCCCCATCTTTATGCCACTGATCTCTTCTCTTTTGTTCCCAAAACAAATTTATTGTCTTCTCAGCTCCTCCAACTCTTCAGTTGTAGTATTATCATCATCTTGAGCCAAATCTATCTTCGTTTTTAGTTCTTTAATCAATAAAGCAGAATTCGACGGATTTTGCTTCTTCCAAGTACTAATTTTACTTCGACATGAGGTAACTTTTTGATGAAAATTCCGAATTGGAATTTCATCAAACTGTCTCCATCCCGAAATTACGGCTTCTTTAAATCCTGGTTTTTCGATTCATCTTTTGTCGAATCTAAAATTTTTCCTGGTCCTTCTAACGCTGGATTGTATATGTGCTAGGACTGGTCTGTGGTCTGATCCCCATAGTTGTAAGAATTCCACAACAGTATGGGTAAATAAAGCGTGCCACTCTTCATTCGCCACTCCTCTATCTAGTTTGCATTTAACTTTTCCTGAACGTCTTTTTCCCACCCACGAGAATGAATTTCCTTTATATGGGAAGTCCAACATTCCACAATTTTCTAACATGATTTTGAAAGGGAGGAATGAGCTCTCTAAACGACGCATTCCTCCCATCTTCTCATGGTTTCCAGTGATCTCATTGAAGTCTCCAATCATGAACCATGCTTTGCTTCGGTTTGTACTCATGCGTGATAATCGTTCCCAAACCAGGTCTCAATGTCTAACAATAGGATCACCGTACACAAAAGTCATAAAAATTGCATGTCCTTCGAGTCTAGTTTCAATATCAATCATGTGCGCATCTGCATACACGATTGTAACCGAAGATCATCCATATAAAAAAGTGCTAGGCCTCCACTTCGTCCATGAGGTTCAACAGTATAAACTTGATCATAACCATAAGAAACTTGTAAATTTGGCAGAACATGACGATTATTTTTTGTCTCTGATAAAAACAGAAATCTTGGTCGAAAACAATGATATAATTCCTCAAGATGTTCCTTTGTCAATTCTGCTCCCACTCCTTGACAATTCCATGCCACCGCGTTCATCTTTTAAAGTTTGTGATTTCTAAAAGGACATAGATATACTGAACACATCAACACCAGTTAGAAACTAATATAATGAGCCAGAACCAACTCCTTGTTGATATGTTTGTTGATATGGACACCACCAGAACAAACAACTCTGATACTTGTATTTTCTTTTTCCTTTGTCTTTATGGAGACTTCTCGAAGTGATTTCTCGCCGATGGAGGAAAAAGACAATTTCTTTGTCTGGCTCAAAAGACTGTCACCGCAAGAACAACACTTCTTTGGTTGGATTTGAGCACCCACATAAACTTTTAGGCCTGTAACAAAGGTTTTTTAAGGCAAAGACTCAGAATCCTAGCAAAGGCTAGAGCACGAGTCCTTGCAAAAACACTTTGAAGTCACACCAACGGAGGAAAAAACCAAGCTTCCTTTTCCAGCTTAAAAGATTTCGTTGCTTACTTTCAGGGAAATTGGATTCGTTACGAGTGGGAGAACTGACCGTAAAAGAGGGACAAAGTACAAAAACGCACGTCTTGACGGACCTCAGAGAGGAGAAAGCGCAGGTCAGAGGTAAGGTCCCTTGACTGGGGAGAGCGATGAAAATGGAGTTGCAAATATATAGTCGCCGGCGATAAGGATTAAAAATAACTCTTTGAACTCACTTCAGAGGACACGAGAAAGCGTAACAGCAGCTTTAGAGACGTACGGTGGAGGTGATCATAAAAAAGTTTTCGCTTAAGCCTTTCAACCAAGATACCCAGATCTCGAGGAGAGAGGTTCTTCAAGTCCTTTTACTTGTTGCATCACCAAGGAGGAGCTTTCCAACGGCACTTGAAAAAGAAGCTTTGGAAGAAGATCGAAGATGATGGAGCTAGACGGTGGAGTCAGAGGTCGAGAAATTCAAAATTTGAATATGTGGTAAAAAGAAGATCGGAGAAGATGCATTGGGAGGAGTGTCTGAGAGCGTTTCTCTCACTTCTTTCTGCATCTTCTCTGTTTCTTTGTTTTTTAGTGTCTATCTGATTATATTTAGATAGTTCGATTTTAAATGAAAAAGGAGGACAGTGAGACTAAAGGAGGATATATAATATTATTTTTATTTTCTTTTTGTATAAAGGCAAATCAGCTCTTGTCTCAATTTTCCTTTTGCTGATACGTCAAATTTTGGAAAAAAATACATTAATTTTTTTTTTTTTTGTAAATACGTTTGACCGACTTTTAAGATTATAAAAGGAGTAACTAATTTTGCGTTCATCGTTTCTGAAACCAACTACTCCCTCCGTTTCTTTCTGTTAGATGTTTTGGTTTAAACACACATATTAAGAAAAAGTTAACTTTCACTAAAAACACTTGATTACAAATAAAAGTAACTAAAAAACAGTTAATCATTGCTATTAAAAATTAAGAAAAGGAACAGTCACACGTGAACTTTGTGAAACCATTTTCTATTTTTTTTTTTAATTTGGAGCCTGTTCTGTATATACAATTGAAGGTAAAAGTTCAAAAAATTTAGAATTGGAGCCAAACTAAAAATGTGTCTGCTCGAGGTTTTTATATTTATACCAGTTTTAGACAAAATGATTTTTATTTTTCTTATGGCTTCTGATTTTGATTTGAATATGTCAATTCAAAGTGATGAAGAAGAATTTTTGTTTGATTTAAATAAAACTCCACCGAGAGAAGAAAGCTACAACAGTGGTGATGAAGAGTTTACAGCTGTTGCAGGTATATTTCTAGTATTCATTAAGCTTTTTTTGAAAAATATTGCATAAATCTTTTATAGTCAACTAATAAGTAAGATTTGTTTGTAGCAATAACACCACGTTCTAGTTTTATTTGAAGATAGAATTTAATTGACTTTTTCAGTTTAGATTCTTTCCACTAACACTGTCATGATTTGACAGAGTGAACAATTTAATTAAAGTAACAATATGCATGTTATAATTCCATCTTTTACTCTTACAGTATCTGCACGATTGTATTTGCTTTTTTTATAATTTTTTTTAACAGGTGAAGAAGATTCATTTCAAAATGAACCACTGCCACACCTACAACGAACCAGAAAATATCTTTCAAATGATGAGAGACGAGAGATTTATTGTGCTTTGTTGGCAAGAAGTATTGGTGGAAGATTGGATAGAAACGCGACTAGAGAGATTTCTCATCAGTTTTCAGTGGCTAGAATAACAGTGCAAAGGATTTGGAAAAGAGCAAAGGAAACAACTAGCAGTGGAAGAGTTGATGTATCTAGTCGGAGATCTGGAAATTGTGGCCGCAAAAGAATCTCTTTGGAGCCAAATCAAATTACCAATGTTCCGTTACACAAACGAACAACTTTGCGATCGTTTTCCATGGCTATGAATGTTAGTCTTACAACATTATTCAGGCGTAAGAGAGAAGGGTTTATTCGACGACATACCAATAGCATCAAGCCTTATCTAAAGGAAGACAACAAGACAGGTAGATTACAATTCTGTCTATCTATGCTGGATAAGAATACTTTATCTCATGAGCCAAAGTTTGTTGATATGTACAATATAGTGCATATCGATGAAAAATGGTTTTATATGACTAAAAAATCAGAGAAGTATTATCTACTTCCGGCTGAAGAAGAGCCTTTGCGTACATGTCAAAGCAAGAATTATATTGGAAAAGTTATGTTTCTTGCTGCCATGGCTCGTTCAAGATTTGATGAAGAAGGACAAGAAATATTTTCGGGAAAAATTGGAATCTTTCCATTTGTTACTATGCAGCCAGCTAAAAGGAAGAGTAAAAACAGAGCTGCTGGAACTTTAGAGCTCAAAGCACTAACATCTATCAAGAGAGAAGACATAAAAGCATGTCTACTTGAGAAGGTTATTCCGGCTATTCATGCAAAGTGGCCAATGGAAGATCGAAGGAAGACCATTTTTATCCAACAAGATAATGCAAGAACTCATATTGATTGTGGGGATAAAGATTTTCAAGAAGCTGCTTCAAAAAATGGTTTTGATATTCAGTTGATGTGTCAACCACCAAATTCACCTGATCTAAATATATTAGATCTTGGGTTTTTCAATGCCATTCAGTCATTACAATACAAGGAATGCCCAAAAACAATTGAAGATCTTGTTTTTGCAGTGGAAAAATCTTTTGATGAGTACTCTACAAAAAAGGTGAACAATATTTTCCTTACTCTTCAATCATGCATGCTAGAGATTTTGAAAGTTGGTGGAGAAAACACGTACAAAATACCACATATGAAAAAATCTGTTATAGAAAAGGATGATCTTCTTCCCATACAAATAAGTTGTGATCTTGTATTAGTCCAAAATGTGATGAGGACATTAGGCTTGTTAGATTAGTGGTGGGGGGGGGGGAGGAGTTGACTTTGAACTTTGTATTGTTATGATTTTCTATTATGTTGTCTTTTATGTGGATTTATTTATATTTCGTATGAATTTAGTTTATGGTAATATATTTTGTATTATGTTATTTACTTAGATAGTCGATAGCATGTGACTACCTATGATGTTGCTACATAGTTTAATTTACTAAACGTATATTCATGCAAAATGGAATGTAAAATAAAAAGGATATTAAAACTGAACAACAAACCGAAACAGAGTAGAAACAAAGCAATAAAAACAGAACATTAGTATGAAAAATACAGTAAGAACATAACAATGAGAGAGAGAGACAGAAATATATTTATTCAGATTTAACTTATTTAAATATATTTATCATTTTCTTCTCCTTACATTTAGATCTAGTGCCATAAGACTTAAAAGAAGAAACTTACAGAGATTGAAGGCCAAATATCAAAGCTTAAAAGCTTTAGGACAATTAATTTTCAAAATAGCCAATACAGTTTCATCAATTTCCATCTTGGGCTGAAGCTCTTCTTCCATAGGTAACTTGTTTAAATCCAATTTCTGGATTGAATGTGTTTCATAGACTCTTTTCACATTTCTTGAGTTGCTTTCTTTGTCTTCTATTTGTTCTTTTTTTTATTTTTTCTTTTCGATCCATTTAGACAAGAAATGGTTTGATGAAGTAATGAAAACAAATCTCAGAAAAGCAGGAGTATAAATTGCATGTTAATAAAAGAGATAATAAATATAGGTAAATAATGACGTTTGACTTTGTTGCAAAGTGTGGATGTTGGAAACAACAAACGTGTACTAGCTTCTTTGTAATATTTTAATTAATAATTTACATAAAAAGCTTCAAAACATCTTATATAATGAAACAAAAAATATCCTCAAAACATCTAACAAAAAGAAACGGAGGGAGTATTAATTAACCAACTAGATTCTAACCCGCGCTAAATCGCGGATAATTTTTCGATGAAAATTTCATATAATGATTTTTTATTTATTTGAAGTAAACTTTGGTATAAAATATGTAATCCGAAATCCGAACCGAATCCAAACTAAAAAAACTGATGCGTATATACCCAGTTGTAGACATATATAATTATTTTATATTAGTAAATAAAATATAAATAATTAGTTATTTAAATTTAGTGTAATATAAATTAAATTGATTATTTAAAAAACAATAGATTACTTATTTAGTTCCTTAATTTTAGGCTAGTATATATATTTAATTATATTCAAATTATATAGAAGTAGAAATAATTGAAAATTTAGGTAATGGTCATAGCTATACTATTTGTAAGTAGATAAAAATAGGACTCTGCTTTAATATAATAGATCACTACTAGTTTATATTTATCGCTTAATTAATTATACTTTAATGAAAACATGATAATATTAGCATATATTTCAAGTCTACCAGGATAATTTTATTTTCTTCATTTTGTTTATAAATAATACGTTCTATTTACAGACTTAAACAAAATGGATACAAAGGACAAATTACTCATTAAGAAATACTGTGATCCCTAAAAACCCCTAAAGTAGAATCACGATGAAAACCAAAACAAACCTTAAAAGCCATCAGCCCTGCCAGATTTCCATAAGAGTCACAGGTTAAATAAGTCGCATGGCTCGAGCTGCTTGCATAGACCAAGATAAGTTATGTAGAGCACACGATCCTTTGCACCGGTTCTATGTTGACTAGTTTTATCACAAAAGTACCTGAGCTGATCCAAAGTACAACATCCCAACATTTGCCCTAACAAAAGAAATAACCAGTTGATTTTTTCCTTATCTTCGCCAATCACCGGCTTCATCCCGTTCTTGCATGAGCAGCATGGAGTCAGTTTAGGACACGACCAAACTTTTGGGGCTCGTTGACGCAGCTCTTCCTTGTTGTCATTAATGTAACGATACAAGTCCCCAAACTTCTCGCTGAGGTTGTACTCAATGGTTTGAGTACTCTCGCAAGGCTTGCAATGGACTTGTCCAAAGATGACGCTTATATTATTCAAATACAAGTATCTAAGGTTGTGAATTCGGGCCGGCCTTGTGGTCGCCCATAGGTATGGTGGTACGATATCCTTTTCGAGGTTTTCTTCAAACGTGGCAGCAGCTTTCGATGAATTGCGACGTGCATGATGCCCACCAGGTGGGCGACCTAACCTAGTTCCTGGCCGAGGAGTCTTCAAGGCTCCAACTCCATCATGGTTCGTTATAGGAAGCTGAAGGAGTTGTCCTGCTGCATTCTGAGGGTATCTGGGGTTGTAGTATCCAGGAGGTATCGTGTGAGGTGGAGGAAAAGGAGAAGGCTGGGGATTTTGTGTAGGATCAATTACTGATCTCAAGAGTGGCATGAACTTGCCATGTTGCTCGACGGGGTCTTTTGGTTGAGAACCAATCCCCAATGACAGATCAAGGTTGATATGATCGCTCGGATTGTTTTTTGGATCCATGGTGTAACTAGAGAAATAGTATGTTGTCTGGGATGGAGGAAAATATTTTGAAGGGATGATGTGAGATCTGAAAGGGACGTTTTTATGAACAAAGCGAAACAACAAGACGTATATATAGGTTTATTTGCCAATAAAATATGTATATGTAAAAATATTGTAAAGCCGTATAAAATATTTTCTAAGACTTTTAACTTTATCAAAATTCAAAGAATGGAATATAGTAAGAAAAGATACTAGACATAAATTGTAGTTTTTTCAAGGAAAAATAATATTCGTAGAAGTTATCAGTAACAGCATAATCTATACAAACATAATAATTAGTCCTCTTTGTTACGGTTTATATATTTCGTGTCAGCATCCGAATTTACGCTCTGTTTCGTAGCTCGACAAAGGGTTAACAACTCTTGAGATCTACTTTCGCTCGATCATAATCTCCTGAGACCGAACAATTTTTTAATGTTTCAGTAAGGGTCCAAATCATATAGAAATGTAGTGTGAGGAATGAAATGTTTGAGTACGATTGTCAAAATCATTCTCATGGATGCAAATTCCAGTGTTTGTGTAGAATAAAACTTGCCAAATTTTCTTTCGGTTAGAACACTATCTTTTCATTATATCTCAAATAAATTTCATATAATTTTTTTATATACTAATTGTTCTTCAAACTTTCTATTAGATATAGTGGGAGCTCTTATATCAGTTGGAGTCTTGAATGGGGATACAACCATAACAAAGGAGCTGAAAATCTCGCACCTATCAGATCTGTATTGTTAACTTTAACTAATATTAAGTATGTATACCCTTTAATTGTTTTATTTATTATATTTACATTACTTCTTATTTATTTACATATTGAACTATATAATGATTTATCCTAATTCAGTCTCGGTCGAATGAGTTGTATAACATAAGAGAAAATTGTTGAACATGTCGACAATTTCTGGTTAGTGTATGGGGATGGCATAGTTATTTGCATGTTAAGATTCTCGAAATTGAAATCCTAGAAGGTTAGATCAAAATCATATAAAACACTAAATAAAATACTATATTCTATATTCCAAAGCATATTATACTTCATATTAATACTTACGAAACAACACACTACTAAATTGTGTTATCGGACTGAATATATAACATATTCTAAGGCAATCTATTTTTCTCTTTTTGAAGAATATGATCTCGGTAGGTAAAATTTGATGTTCAATATATGTAAAGAATCCTTTTCTACATCACATATATGTTCTGTAACTGTTTTTTTTATATCGAAAAGTATAATTAATCAATAGTTTTCGATTTTTGGCTCAACAACACATTACTAAATTGAAAATGTTATTGTAACAACCCGTCCCGTGGAACCCAACTGGCGTTGCAGCGCATCGACCCTAACCTCTCCTCTGTGATACAACCTGCTTGAATTCACCCATAGGCCTTGGCTCACAGATAGGTTATTGGTGCGCTTGGTGCTACTCGAACCCAAGACCTCACTCTTTAATAACTTTTTCACACTACAAGCTGTCAAAAATTGACATGTCAATGTGGAGTTGTTTCCTCCCATAGTGAGGGGTTAGGGTCCGTGCACTGCAGGGCCGGCTGATCTTCTAGTTCGACGAGGTAGGCTGTTATATAAAAGTCGACTTTTTATGTGACAATCCGTCCTACGGACCCATAGCTCACAGCGCTTCAGCGCACCGACCCTAACCCCTCACCGTGGGAGAACACACCTCCACATGCACCAGTAGGTTATTGATGTACTTGGCGTTACTCGAACCCAAGACCTCATCCTTTAAAAACTTTCCATAAGACAACATGTCACCAATTTTCTGCAGTTCAATTGCTGACAGCTTGACATGTGGAGAATTGTTAAAGGGTGAGGTCTTGGGTTCGAGTAACGCCAAGCGCAGCAATAACCTACCGGTAAATGTGGAGGCGTTTCCTCCCACGGTGAGGGGTTAGGTTCGGTGCGCTGCAGCGCTGTAAGCCATGGATCAGCAAGATCGGTTGTCACAGTTATATTATACATTAATTATTACTAAATTTACCATTTAAGTCATTATCCTAATAATGTGAACATTGATACTCGCTCATAAAAAGCTTGTGTCGTGTGTTTATTATCCCCTGTAAAGTTAAAATCGTTCAAAAGAGCAACCTCAAACGTCTATATCAAATATTTTAATTCTCCTATTATTTCTCACACATCCAAGAAAACTCAAAGGAAGACACATAATCTATACCATATTAGGTCAAAATTGACCAAGTTCTTTGATCTTCAAAACTAGAGCTCATCTGCCGGAATAGTTATGTTATACTCCTTCATGTGTCTCTATTATAACCAATATAGTCTCTTCACCGTGGATACATGTTAACAAGAGCATGTTGGCTGTCCACCGATATATCTTGTTATCCATGATGATATAATGGGCGATTCATACTTGAGCATTTGTGCTTCCCATCTTTCCTTAGGTAATGTACCGTCAACCTATAACTAGATGATTGGTAGTCTCCAATATGTAGTGATGCAACTTTAGGGTTTCTCCCTACCACAACAAGTGCATCTGCACATACATTTTCTCCCTAATGAACCTGTATGAATTTGAAGAACTCGACTTCCTTTGCAAGATCTTGAACGACCTTAAGAGAGGCATCCATACGTTTGTTTTTAGCATCAGTCTCCACTGTACTGGTTAGCAACGAGTTTCAAATAACAGTAGGTTGGATACATTTTTCTTTTACTGCTTTTGCTAATCGGAGTTGACAATAAGGGCTTCTTACTCTGCTTGGTTTTTGGATGCTGCAAATCCCAAATGGAATGATTGCCATAAGTTCTGTTGTTGGAAACTAGAGGTAGACCCCAAATCTGAATCCTTTTTTGAAAGAAGACCCATCCACATGCAAGATCCAATTCTCACTGGGTAGGATCAAATCTGGTTCAAAATCGGGAGCAAGTTGATAATGCTCAAATTACCCTAGATCAATTATCTCAAATATGAGATCGATTGCAACACCCAGGGATTGAATCCACATGGAGCGTGAATCACACAATAGAATGTAGGTTTATTGATTAAGCTAGGTGATTATATGAAAGCAGTAAATAAATGTTGGGGTAAAAATCGGTAATGACATAATCAACGTCAGAAACTTCCCGAGAAATGCGTTCTTTATGTACGAAAGAGATAATCTCTCGAAAAAGGAAACAAAGAAGATCGCGGTAAAATATTGACTGACCACAAAGGATGGTCTGCACAGATAAGTTATCATGAAGAGTTTGTCCAAACACCGTGGGTAAACGTATCCCCGAACGGGAATACAACAAAACGAGAAGACTCGATGATCTAACTCCCTGAACGGAGAAGATGGCCGAGCAAGACGTCCAGCTTTTTGAATGGGAAAATCAAGCAACATGGGCCAACCAACTTGCCCATACGGTGAGTTGGACGGCTCAGACCAACCAACTTGCCCGTATGGCAAGTTGGACGGCAAGGACCGACCAACCAACTCGCCTGTTCGGCGAGTAAGGTGGCACAAGCAATCTGATTCGTTCGTCAGATCAATCAATCCATTTACACCTTGTCCTCGTAAACTCCCTCTTTCGATACTTGATCAAACTTATCTTTGTTTCGTCTCGATCAAGATTGACATTGGAACTTTACCGAAAGAACTCGTTTTCCCAAGAAATGATCGGGTAGATTGTATGAGACTGTAACAGTTAACTAAACATCTAGAGTCACACGCCCCATACGAAAGATCCTAACTCTCGGATGACGTCTTTTTAGCAATGCTCTTTCGATAAAATCGTAGAAACGCTTAAGTTAGAAAACGGCCCGTTGTGGTCTATAGCTCTGCCAAAGGCCCACTCGCGATTTCATCCAAAGTCAAGCCCAAAATTTGTGACGATTTATATTTTATTTTGCAGGAAAGGATAAATGTTTTTGGAAGATAAAATGTCAAGATCGTAGGATGAATGTTAAGTTTCCGAAGATAATCTTGAAGATCAAGAAAAAAGAATATTTCCCGAAGCGATAAAATTCCACCAAGGGTAGAAGGGGAAAGAGAAAACTGCCTCTAGAGGAGTATATAAGGACTTCAAGGGTGATGATACAGAGGACACACGAAAATCTCCACTCAGAGAAAACATAGCTTAGCGCTTATAGCACTTAGGCAACTTTCCATTTTTGTAATTCAAGCTACGACTCAACTAGGGTTTTGCAGTTTAGGTTATTAGAACTAGGGATCTCGCCGACAGCTCTCTTAACCGAGGCTCATGTTCTGGTGTAAATGCTCATATGCAAATTGAGAATAAGACATTTATTTGCTCTCTTTTCGATTCTTACTTTGTTTTTCAATATTTACTTTGTATTCTGACTCATTGGCGTGTAGTTTAGCAGAGATCCGGGACCTCTGGGAAACTAGGGTTTACCCTGCATTCCTAATTCAACGGAAATCGACAGTGCGAATTTCGGTTCCCAAAATAAAGCAATAAACCAGTGTGAAAACATATATGAAGGGCACTAGACTTAGGGATATCAGAACTCAAATATATATATTTGTTTAGGGTTTTATTAGGATCTATCTTAGAAATTAAATTCATAAGTAAGTTATCTAGCTCTCGCATTCAATTACTATCAGTGCCTAAACTATCAGACGCCAACTCTCGTTGTGAATCTAATGATTCTAGACAAGCATTAATGTTTCATTCAATATGTTCACTATGTTTCTTTGGCCAACACTTGTTGTATCAATTAACTTACCTTAACATGAATTTAGTTCAGGTGACGAAACCACCCTCGCGGTTGTCAACTGTCATTGATCAGGTTTCTAGTTAGGTATTCTAGAAACAAGCAATATGAACAATCTTGTGAATGATTCGTTATGATTACCCTAACAATTCTATTTTTTCGAAGTTCATCAAAACCCTAGAAAACCTTAAATCCAATAAGTAAACTACTTAGACATATTCAAGCAAGACACATAGATAAACTGAATGAATTGCATAAAATAATAGTAAGAAATTGTGGAGCTCCAATCAAATCTCTGAAGAAGTTTTGTGATCTTCTCTCCAAAAACTCTCTATGAATGATGAAAATCTTAGCAGAAACATGACTGTAAAATAGATTAAATGTGTCAAAACACGTAGAAGGGTATTCTTGCAAATAGGAAAACTTCTCGGAACAAGTGAATTTCTGGAAACTTGAGTCGGCTACAAGAAACTCTCTAAATATCGACTTCGACCTCTGTTTTCTTGCACAGCTATATATTTCTTCTCTTTATCCTCCAAATGCCTCCATAACCTTCACAATGCTCTAAAACGTATATAGACCTGTAAAGACCTCAAAACATACTCGAAACATAATTTAAAGACTCTATAAATAACTTATACCACAGCCTAAAAAGGGTAAAAACCATGGTATATCAACTCCCCATACTTATCCTTTGCTTGCCCTCAAGCAAAACATAAAATAAACTTGTGGAAGAAGTTGGAAAACGCAATGACTCACCTTTTCTTTAGAACACCACCATCATCGCTATAGTGTTGCAAGCTACCAACTTTAGAGGCACTTCCATGAACTTAGTCTTAGATTAGCAACCTGACCATCCAGCTTAAAACTCACTATAGACCATCTGACATACCCCTCTACTGACCTGATTTCTAAGATAAAATGTAGGCTTTATCTTCAGAGTATTGTTTCTGAACGCATGAACTCTTACTCCAGCAGGTTTCTAAACACATATGCAATCTTGTCTTATCCCTTTCCTTTCTATTTTTCCCTTTTTGGCTGATATTTATCTCTTTTTTTTTCTTTTCTTTCATCATTTTTATATCTGAAGAAGATGTAGGCGAATAGGGGGGTCACTTGAAATTATCCTCCCCCTCGCTTTCATCGATGTGTGATCATTCCATTGAAGTGGAATAATGGGGTCTATGGAAATTTTCGTATCCCTCTACTCAGGAAATCATTTCAATCTTTTATATATCAAGAGAGTCAAGAGCGGGAAACAGAAACATACAACCTTTACCTTCTGGACCTCCATGAGGAATCCGATCTAGTGTATACCAAGCCCTAAAACAAGCAATTATGTATAAGTTTGGAGGTTAGCTTTGGTTCCTTCAAACATTATGAGAAAGCATGGATGTTACTGGCAGGTTGATCCACTTTGATGTTTCCATATAGTATATCCACAGTCAGTAACTCAAAGAACGGTGCTAAAAAGTGGTTAAGTATTTTGTTCCAAGAAAAAGTTAATCATCCACAAATTGACTCTATTTTGACTTAATAAAAGAACATAACTGATACTCAAACCAAAACACAATGTTAGTATAAACCTTCAACTAAAACAACACTGTCCCGATTGTTAAACAGTCTCAGATTGGCAAAGAAATAAATGAAAGCTGTAAGAACTTAACAAGGACAAATCGAGAATACATGTTGTCTGGATTGAGTGTCGATCACCATAGTTAATAAAAATCTCCATAGGACAGATCTCTGGAACTGGATGGCTAGTTCTTGCAGAAACGAATCCGAAGACTCAAGCTTCTCAAGATGTGTAGATCGAATGGTGACACAAGAGAAATGACTCTTCTCCTAATACTACTAGACTCCTTGTTTGGATATGATACACCAAACAACAGTCCTTGTGTTGCTGGATATTACTCAGTAGCATCCAAAGATCTTAACAGAGAAATATGGAAAAAGAAAATAAGGTTTTTAGACTGAAAATGGTTGTCTTATTTCTTAATTTCGTCCAACATATAAAGCCAAGTGTGTTGTACACACATAACACCTTGGAAATGAAAAAAAACACCAAAAAATCACCCATGCCAAAACAAGAAGCTGAGTTAGAAATTTAAGTGAAAACATAACTTAAAACATCCTCAGGCTAATATAAACTTAGGTAGATATATAATACTCCTTGGACCAACAATTACGATATTAGGTAAGGTGATATGTGGCTCGCTAAAAACCTATCTTGGAAAACTCCATAGGAAAAAACAAAATAGGGAAAAAGATAAAACACAACTGCCTTTCCTAATTGTTGATCAGCTTGTTCTTGGACTGAACCTTGAAATGGTCAAGACACTGACAATCCCTTCTTGTTCTTGTTCAAGCTGCCTATCCATGATCACATCATCCCCTCCTTCTTGAAAGAAGTTGTACTCAAATCTTGATAATCTGCAAGAAAATAAACTAAATCAGTATCATCAAATCCATTGCTCACATTATACTTAACTTGGAAATCGAGGTGGTGGGCAGTGTTGCTGATTCTTTGTGTGATCATGAATGAACCATTGATTTTCCTTCTTGTTTCGCTTGGAGATTGAACTTGCTGCTCTTGGACACTCAAAACAAAGCCTGGATACCCAGCGTTATATGTGCAAGACATGTTCTTATTTAGATGAAAACACATTCTCTCTTTCCTTAGAACATGCGGCTGAGAAAGTAGACATTCATTTTACATATCAAAAACATTATCGTATACCAGAATGTCATCAATGCACAAGACAATGTGATTCTTCCATCTATTATGCATATCAAATAATGTATTGTAAATTCTCAAGGCACCAAACATCATGTTCAGAATCACTTAACTCAGGTTTCAAAACGGAACATGTTCATCTAAGAATATGTTATACACCAGAATATCATCAAGAAACAAATCTACACGTTTTGAATCATTTTCAGAACAAAAAATGGTTAAGCTCAAGTGCTATCAGAGTGCTGTCTAGAAGTTAAGTTTTCTGATCTATCTCTCTGATTTTCCTATTTGACTCTTCATCTACTTGCAGAGATTAGTATCTGTGATTGTTTGTATATGAAACTGTTAGATTGAGGTTCTGTTGATCTAAATTCAATATTTGTCTCTTCAGTTCCTTTGCAGAAGAATTTTTGATCTAAACTTACGTGAATTGTGTATGTTTTTTCATCTGATCAGATTTCTAGAAACCGAAAATCACCTTGTTGAATCTGTCTAGACTTTGATCTGTTAGAGCTGTGTTGAATCTGGAATTGATCTGATTCTGATCACTGCATCTAAAATCGATTTTTTTTGTGATTTGTTTTTATACGAACTACTTGATGCTTTGTTATTTATATTTATCTCAGGAAACCATGACATACAAAAGTGATGAAGAAATCATCAAAGTTAAACGCCGAATGGAAGCTATGCCTGCCCAACTGCAGCAAATGATGAGAACCAGTATGGAAGAATTTCGACCAGAGTTGCTGCAGCAAACTGATGATCTTAGGCAGAAACAGAAAAGGAGAATGACAGATTTCTCAAGCTCAGAAACCTTTGCTGACTTCACAAATTCAATTCTTATATCAGACTGATGCAATTTCGGTTCCTGCAATTTCCTATGTCCTTTCAAGGGATATGTAGAAGCAAGAGAATCACAAGTTTCCAGTTCATGCATAAGAAAGCTCATAACAAAACCTTTCTCTTCACATTTAGCAAATAAATTACAAGGTTTTCTATAACAAAAATCAGATGGTTTCAAAACAAGTTCTAAAACTTTTTCATGGTGATCAAAGCTTTTCTTATGTTTCCGAAACTGTTCAAGACTCAAAACATGACCAGAAACGTTGTTATTCTTATTTTGAAAATGTTTTTATTCAAAGAGATTTTCTGGTTCAAATTCTTTACAAGATTTAACATGTTATCAAAAAGAGTTTTTGAAAAACAAAATTCTTTTACTTTGTCAAGACCAAAACGTTTCACATCCTAAGTTCTAACCTTAAGAAACATTTCAGGTACATAACTAACCATAATAGATTCTTTACAGTGCTCTTGCAGATCATAAGACAAGGATTTTGAAGTTGTTTGTGAATGCAAGATGTTCTGCTGTTCCAACTCTTCTCTTTATGTTAATTCTCTGGTCCTTCCTCTGGTGAGTCTTCTTCTACACCCAAAGATGATTCGGTTTAAACTTCTGGAATTGGTGCTGTTGATTCCGGTTCTGCAACTTTGTGTTCTGAGACAGCAATAAATGGTTCTTGGTTTGGTTCTTCTAAGGACGGAGGTGTTGTATTGATTTTTTTTTGGGTTTTTCCTCCACACCCTTAACTATTTGCAGCCATGCTTGATCACATTATTGTTTGACATCCATTGATGGTTTAGCAATTTCTTTCTCCTTATTAAAACAAATTTGTTTATCTTCTCTAAATGGCTTATCGACTGTCTTCTCCTTTTTAAACAGTTTGGTGTCTTGCTAGATGAACCAATTGCACTTGATGGACGCTATCTCCTGCTGTCATGTTGTTTCTGAACCAAAAATGGAGAGTATGGCTTTGTCTCAGGCTGTTTGTTTCATTCAGTACTCCACTTTTCTCGTTCTTACCTTCTCTGTTGTGGAGTTTTCCTTGCTAGTAACAGCATAATTCTGGTTTCTATCCAACTGAACAAACCCTTTATATCTGGATGACCCATAGCTTTCTCTTCGTTTTCCTTTATGCTTCTGCTCATAAGTTGCTACTGCCGATCCACTCTTAGTTGTCGCAGCTAATCTTTGAATACTTGACCCATACTGGCCGTGAATGCTTCAACCATCAGTTTCTCTTCCTTTCTGAGTTATCCTGTCATGGTTTCTGAAACAAAACAAGAACACAACAACAGTAACTAGTACTAAAGAAATAAAATATTCAGACTTGCAAACAGATCAATTTTATGGTTTAATTCGAAACAACAAGTTTCAGAACAAATTAAGCTACAACAATCAGAACATAACAACAAAAATCAAATAACTTATGAATCGTAATAAAAAACAGAAGAAATCGAAATCATAACAACTTCAAAACCTAGAACAGAAACAGCTCAGAAACTAAATCGAAAACTCAACTTAAAACAGGAACAAAAAGACTAGAACAAATCCTAATCAGAAAATACCCGGTACAACTCGGACAGAAACAAATCTAGAAACAGATCGACCACTTACATAACACAAAAATAAACAGAACAAACCTAAAACAGACCCAAAACAAAATCAGAAACTATGAACCCTACAAAACAGCAAATCGAAACATACACAACTTCTAACCTAGGACAGCAACAATCGACCAGAAAATCAACCTAGAAAAACCCGAAATGATTCAGACTGAGCATTAGACAGAAACACTCGACCACAAACCTAATAAGACCAGATCTACTCAAAACAACCAGCTTAGAACAAATCGAAAACTTATGAACCCTAATCTGAGAAAACCTAAATAGAAAAGAGAGATTAGAAACTTCCTTCCAGATATTGATCTGATACCACATAATAAGAATCTCCCTAGGATAGATCTCTGGAAATTGATGGATAATCCTTGCAGAAACGAATCCGAAGACTCAAGCTTCTCAAGGCGTGTGGATAGATGATGACACAAGAGAGATGGCTCTTCTCCTGATATTTCCAGACTCATTGTTTGGATATGACGCACCAAACAACAGTCCTTGTGTTGCTGGA
Source organism: Moricandia arvensis (assembly GCA_905132765.1). NCBI lineage: Eukaryota > Viridiplantae > Streptophyta > Magnoliopsida > Brassicales > Brassicaceae > Moricandia > Moricandia arvensis. The sequence continues at coordinate 154,376 of CAJHQP010000233.1, read as the reverse complement.
AATTACTCACCCGCATCAAAAGATCTTAGCAGAGTAACATGGAAGAAGCAAACAAGGTTTTTAGACTCAAAACGGTTGTCTTATTTCTTATTTGGCCAGAATATAAAGCCAATGGTGCTGTACATGCACAACACCTTGGAAATGACAAAACATTCAATAAAAATCCCACATACCTAAACAACAATTAGGATATAAGGTAAGGTCAGATGTGGCATAGTTAAAAACCTATCTTGGATAACCCAATGGGACAAAACTAAGATAGGGAAAAAAGCACAAAAAAAAATGCCTTTCCTAATTGTTGATCAGCTTGTTCTTGGACTGAACTTCAGAATGGTTGAGGCACTAACAATCCCTTCCTGGTCTGGTTCAAGCTGCCTATCCATGATCAAATCAATAGTGAAGTGGCAATCGATGCTCATGTGAAGTAGTGTCAAACGACACCGACCAGTTGTCGATCCATGCTAGTAAATCAACTCGTATTCTTCAGATCTTTTTTACTGAATAAAGAAAAATGTTCCTAATAGTGGGTTTTCTATCACTCAGTACTTGTTTATAGTCTTTACCTTGACGTTTTAAAGTAATGGACTAGTCTTGAGGCAGATGCGAACTTGTTGGAAAACAAGTCTCAACATTTTATTCACTCATTTTAAACCAGGAGCCCACAAAGCTTCTTATGGCTTCTTCCCCATTTGATATATGTTGTTCTTGCCTCCTTACAGTAGCACTAATCCGATCCAATTGAAGTTACAGGATCTCCACAAGGTTACTCACCCATTCGATCATATCACTTAGCTGATTATAGGTTGCATCCAGCTTTCTGCATAAATCATCTACCGTTCTTTTATGTCTTATAATGATCTGATTCATCAGAACCTTGATATTGTCTCTTTTGGTTGTTGCTGATGGAATCCGATAGAAGGAGGCGCCATAGTCCCTTGTGCTGTTGCTGTTCCTCTGAAAGAGCCTTACATCTTCCTGCATCCCCAAATAGTCATTTTTATACTCGCAGACAATTTCAGAATGTCAGCCATTTCAGTCTTTGATACATCAATAATTCCTCCATCTATACTGCGAGCGCGACCTTCTTGATCTTAGCAAACCCCATGTTCATCAGGTGCAAGGACTATCGTTGCAGTCTCCTGGGAATAACATATTTGAGTGTTAGATCCTTGTTGATCGAAGCTGGTTGTCTCTCGATTGACACTTCTTCGTCATCTGAACATTCTCGATCTAATTCAGTGTCAATGGAAGCTATGAATCTTTCGATCATCACCAAGCTCTATGTAGGATATGGCTTCTTTTCCTCTGAACACTTGAAGTGGATCTTAAAAGTCATCCTTATCAATGAATGTCAAACACAGCTTGTTGCATATCGCAGACTGCTTGTACAATAGCCATAAAAGCTCTCCCAAGTAGTAAGGATGTGTTCCACTGTATCTCAATATAAATCACATGGAAGTCAACATGGAAGACAGCATCTCCAATCTTTACCACCAATTCTCTGAGAATCCCTCCTGAACTAACCTTAGAGAAATTGACAAAAGTGAAAATGTCATAAGAAGGCTTGATATTTAGACCCAACTGCGTAGCCATTACTCTTGGCATGATGCTTACCAAAGAACCAAAATCCCAAAAAGTATTTGGATAATTATGACCTGCGACAGTACATGGAATCACAAATTTTCTTGGATCACTCTTCTTCTTCAACTTTATGGCTTTTCTCATTTTTCCTCTAAGACGTTGGGGGAACATTTTCTTGATGTTCTCTTCTGTCTATCTACTCTCCCCGAAGAACATCCTAAGTTTGTATTTATAGTAGGCCTAATCAAAAGATTCTTCCCTGGGATCCTCATTACCCTTTTAGTAAAATCATCCATCTCCTTGTCGGTAGCCTCACGCCTCATATGTTTAGGAAGCTTAAACTTCCTTCTTTTTTTCACTAGGGGCTTGTCCCTCAGCGGCTTGCTGATAAATGATATGCTCTGGTTCATTATACTCTAGAGGATGTCGACCATAGTTCAGCTGGTGTCGATTGATGCCTGCTGATGGTGGCGACTTTGCTGAAATCATCCATCTCCTTGTCAGTAGCCTCACACCAACGGGTACTGCCGAGCGACATTGAACTGTCAACTTGATAATCGACTTCTTGAAGATTTTCATGCCTCACCATTTGCCAAAAATCATCCTATATATTGCATTCACGTGGTGTTTCTGTCCAACCCCACCTTTCTTTTTACCAAAGCTTCATGTCTCTTCACAGCATCACTGATCTGAACAACTTGAGTCACCATCTTCTTCACATGGGTTCTGAGAGCTTCAATTTTGTTGTTCAGCTCATAATACAGATCATGTTATTACCCATTGAAGTCTTCAACCATTTTTTGCTGTCCTTCTAGAACCTGATCAATCATAGATTTCAGCTTGCTTTCTTGTGTTGCTGGAGCTGGATCCTGATAAGAAGACATAGTTTCTGATGAAGCTGCTGCTACTGTTATTGTTGCTGTTACTGTTGAAAAGCTTTTGGTACTGTGAGTTTTGGTTGTTGTTGTAGTTACTTCTTTGGCCAGCGCCACTGACGTTCCCGCTTCCTTGCCGATTTCCAAACCTCTCACTCTAAAAACCAGTCTAACTCACGTAGTTCACATCTTCCTCATCATCTTTTTCCTCAGCAGCCTCTACACTCTCCACACCTTTTGCAAAGCTGACCTGTTTCTTGAGAAGATTATGAACCGTGTCCAACTTCTCCTTAACTTTAGACATATGTCCCTTATCCATACTGTCAGCCGACTTCTTCCTCTCAAAATCAGTGTTCTTGGGGCTGTTTGATATGCTATTGTTTTTACCACTTTTAAGTCATAGTATAAGTCTTTTAAAGTGTCTTTATATTATGCTTCAAGTCTATTTTAGGGTTTTTTCAGCTCTAGGTACATTTTGGAGTATTGTGGAGATCATGGAGCCAATTGGAACTTGAAGAGAAGAAACCCCGTAGCTAGGCAATCAGAGTTGATATTTTGAAGGAGTGTCTATCGACACGAATGCGGATATATGATCCGAATCTTCTCTCTAGAATTACAACTTTGGCCCAGAAGTTTCTACTAATTACAAGAAGCACCCTGCCGACTTTGCGACCTATATATATATATTCTATTTTATAGCAATTGTTTAGGCCAAGATTTATGTTGGAGAGAAGATCACAAGACTTAATTTAGATATTTGATTGGAACTCCAGTATTTCTATCTGTACTTTTTAATACAATTCAATCAGTTTATATTTATGTCTTGGTTAATCATGTATGAGTAGTATACTTGTTAGATTTAGGGTTTTTAGAGTTGTTATGAACTTCTAAATATAGAATTGGTAGGGTTATTTTATTGGATTCTTCACATGATTGTTCTTATTTCTTGTTTCTAAAATAGGTAACTAGAAATCTGATCATAATATTAATTGGGACACACGGAATGATATGCTCTCAAATTACCCTATGAGCAACTTACTCTCTCAAATAAGAGGTTCATTTGTAGTACTTAGGGATCGAATCAACTTGGTGTGGGCAAACACTAGATTTATAGATATATAGATTAAGCTTGACAAGTAATTAAATAGCAGTAAAGCAGTTGATTAGATGGTTGTAAGAAAATATGAGAAATAGCTAGATCTAGGGTTTCAGTTAATAAGGATTACATAGATATAGAAGCTAAAGGTGTGTGTGCGTTAATCCTGCTGGCTGAGGATTTTTGTTTGGCTAGGTGGTGGAAGAGAAATCTTGTCGGGTAAGGAGAAATCCAGCCTCAGAGTGGTTAATACAGATTTCAAAACCTATTTCTTATCTTTCTATCTTGTGTTTCATCCTTTTTTACTTGGAAGAATCCATTCTCTTAGAACTTTGAGAGGAGACTTTTGTGAGGTCACTAAAAAATGAGAGAAACACGAGTGTAGGTGAGATTAAACACTTGAGAGAATGAGAGTATCTTTTGTCTACTAACCTTGTGTTTAACTTTGACAGGACACGATGAGTAGTGAAGAAGAACAAAACCGACCCGGAAATTCTGTAGCCGGCTTATCTAATTTGCAAATGCGTGCTTGATTCTATGGCTAATCTGATGAATGTAGGTTTAAATCATATCCATCAGAGGCTTGATGAAATTCATGCAAGCCAACAAACACGTCCTCGAACTGGAGAAAGGAGGGATCGTCCAAGGGGGCCTAACCAGTCCGAAAATAAGATCCAAGAGGAATAGTTCCAAGAGGGCGATGATAGATCCATCAACCGGCCTAGGAGAGGTCATAGAAACCGAGATCAGGGTGATGTTAATCATTTTTCTAGAAATGAAAGAGTTGATGATAGTTTAGGAGGTTTCAAACTGAAAATTTCAACTTCTTATGAAAAAATGATCCGGATGCTTTTCTTGAATGGGAAAGAAAAATTGAACTTGTTTTTGATTGTCAATTTTTTCTGATCTTAAGAAAGTTAGATTGTCTGCAACTGAGTTTTCAGGATATGCTATTAATTGGTATGATCAGTTGTGACTTACAGGAGGAGAACAGGTGAAACGTCTGATAGCTTCATGGGATGAGCTTTGTTGGGGTCGAAAACGGTTATTTCGAAATCAATGTTTAAATTACGTTTATGTGAGAAAGCATTCTTGACACAATCTCGACAAAGTTCCCGAGCATCAAAACAACGAAATGATCAGTATGACTTGCCTTGGGGGTGAGTTGGACCAAACGAGCACTCCAACTCACCTTAGGGGCGATTTGGACGAAATGATCAGTCCAACTCGCCTCGGGGTGATATGGACTGAACAAGCAGTCCAAATCGCCTCGGGGGTGAGTTGGACCAAAAATGGACTGGAACTTATGCCTTTCGTTGATCTTCGATGGATCCACCCCTCGTTTCATCTCGGTCGGATTTACCGTTAAGACTTTACGCTAAAAACGCGAAGACTCGTTTTCCCGAATAAGATCCATGGTATCGAATAAACGACAAGAATTGATATAAAACCACCGTTTTCTAAACTATATGAGAAGTGTAAAATTCCTCGTTAAATCGAAAACGTATCAAGAAACTTTCTTGCCAAGAAATCGTAAAAACATTTCAGTCGAAATACGGCCCAAAGAGACCTAGAAACCGGCTAAAGACCCACTTACTATTTCATTCAAAATTGAGCCCAGCAATGTTATGATGGTGTATCTTTACTCGCAGAAGAAGATAAATCTCGCGAAATCGGAAGATAAATGTAAAGTTTCCAAGATACTGATGAAGATCGAGATAAAAAGGAAAATTTGCGCGAAGCGATAAACTTGCGTAGGGGAAAAAAGGAAAGGAGAACCGACTCATAAGGCATCTATAAGGGGAGTTAAAGCTAAAGGCGGAAGGGCCCGAAGATTTAGAGTTAGAAACTCTTGGTAGCTTAGAAGAACCTAGCATTTAGGTGGCTGCATACTCAAAACTTTACTTAGATTCTTCTTCACTTTTGTTCTGAGATTCTCTTTGTTATCTAGATTCTACTCGTTTTGTTCTTTGGAAAATCTCGGAACTTTGTTCTCATAAACGCCTCTGTGCAACTTACTATCGATATTTTGTTATCTCTTTCTTTTTCGTTTTGGTGTTCCGGGGCCTCTGGGAAAGTAAGGTTCACTTGAATTTCCTTAATTTATGGAAATTGACAGTGTGGATTTCGGTTCCCACAGTTTGCCGCTATAAGGAGGGAAGTCAGATTAACTCGAAAATTACATAACGACTTAGAAACGATATGCCTGACCAAACAGGTACTGGCGTTATCTCCTTCAAGGAAAGAGCATTGACCGACTCGGTAAAAGACTCTCCACGATCTGCTTGCTATCGAGCTGACAGTCCAGCATATTAGTGTCGCAAGGATAATGGTCGACACGATATCATCTTCAAAAACACCCTCGAGAGAATGGAAATCAATCCATCCGAATTCATTGAGGACCCAAACCCGGTAGTAGGACTCTGGGAGGAAGCTCACCTGACTCTCGAAACAATCAACCTCTCGGTTAGAGCGGGCAACATAAAAAAAATCATGGAGTTCCTGGTCAACGATCGACCCCCATCATATAACGCAATCGTGGGAACTCCAGGGCTGAATTCAATACATGCTGTCCCATCAACATACCACATGTTTCTCAAATTCTCTACACTTTGCGGAATCGAGAACATCTGCTGAGATCAGAGAGTTTCGCAAGTCTGCTTCGCTGCGGAATTAAAATGCAAAAACACGTCGGCGGAGATTCCATACAAAAAGAAAAAGAAATCGTTTGTCATTTGACAATGCCCCATAAGAAGATGAAATCTTTTGGCAGTCATGAGTGATCGAAGCTTTGGAAGGAAAACGCGAGCCGACTTGTGAACCCCTTGTTTCGGTATGCCTAGAAGAGGCATTCCAATACCTCTGCGTTGAAATCGGCTCTAACCTGAGCGAGGCTTTGAAAATTGAGCTCATAGCTTGTTTGAAAAAGAACTTGCACACGTTTGTGTGAACCGCGGAAGACCTGCCAAGAAATGACAGAACCATCACATGTCATGAGCTCAACATCGACCCAACTTTAAACCCGTCAAACAAAAAAGACGAAAGTTGGGACCAGAACGCGCTAGTGCGGTTAACGGCGAGGTCGAAAAACTCCGCAAAGTCAGATACATAACAGAGGTCAGGTATCCCGACTGGCTCGCTAACCTAGTCAGTCAAAGAATAAAAACGGAAAGTGGCAAGTTTGCGTCAATTTCACCAATCTCAATAAAGCGTGTCCAAAGGATAGCTTCCCACTACCACACATCGATCGGTTAGTCAAAGCAACGGCAGGGAACAAACTCTTGTCCATGCCTTCTCCGTGTACATTCAGATAAGGATGAACCCAAACGATCAAGAAAAATCTGAATTGTAACTGATCGGGGCACCTACTGTTACATAGTAATGCCGTTCGGTCTCAAGAATGATGGCGCGACCTATCAACGGCTCATCAAACGTATGTTCTCCAAAATGCTCGGAAAAACAATGGAGGTATACATCGACGATATGCTGGTAAAATCTCTCGAAGAGCTAGATCATATCGCCCACCTCCAAGAATGCTTTGAAAGGCTAAACCTCCACAATATGAAACTGAACCCCGCGAAGTAAAGGTTTGCAGTAGCATCGGGAGAATTCCTAGGATACCTCGTCACCTACTGTGGGATCGAGGGTAACCTAAAACAAATCACCGCGCTGATTGAAATGGCATCTCCGAGAACGAAACGAGAGGTGCAGAGATTGACCGGTAGGGTCCCAGCGCTTAATAGATTTATCTCGCGATCAACAGACAAATGTTTGCCTTTCTGTGACACTTGGAAAGGGAACAAAAATTTTAGTGGACCGAAGAATGTGAAAAATATTTCCAACAGCTGAAACACTACTTGGACACTCCCACGGTACTCGCAAAACTCGTAGAAGGTGAACAACTATTTTTGCACATCGCAGTATCAGTCACGGCAGTGAGTGGCTTCCTCATCCGAGAGGAACGCGGCGAGAAAAAGCCCATCTTTTATGTAATCAAAACTTTTCTTGATCCAGACACGCGTTACTCGATGATGGAAAAACTGGCACTTGCTGTTGTAATGTAAGGACGAAAGCTAAGGCCATAGTTCCAGTCCCATACAATCGTAGTGCTCACATCGTTCCCACTACGGATAGTGTTGCATAGGCCAGTGAATCTGGTAGGTTAGCGAAATGGGAACTCGAGTTGAGCGAGTACGACATTGAGTATTGAGCGAAAGCTTGCGCAAAATCGCAACTCCTCGTAGATTTTTGAGTAGATCTCCCTGCAGGGTGCAAGACTAACCAAGCAACCGACTCGATCTCGACCCTCCACGTAGATAGATCCTCATCCAAACAGGGCTTCAGAATCGGGATCCAACTCACATCACCAATAGGGGAAGTACTGGAACAGTCATTCTGACTGGTTTTCCACACCTCAAACGACGAAACTGGGTACGAAGCCATGATCACGGGCTTACGATTGGTTCATGGCTTAAAGATACGCAACATTCATGCTGTGGGAAACAAAATTCGCACTGTCGATTTCCGTTGATTTAGGAAGGTAAGGTAAATCTAGCTTTCCCAGATGTCTCGGATTTCTGCTAAGCCAAAAACGTAAACTGACCAAACAGTGAGAACAAACAAAATGACGATGAATTAATAAAAACGAAAAGAGAACAAAGATGATCTTATTCCGAATCTGCGATTTGAGTGTTACAACAGGTAAAGCCTTGGCGGAAAGAGCTGTCGGCGAGTTCCTAGTTCTAACCTTGTAAGCTTTGAATAACCAAGTTGAGTTGCAGCTTGATAACTGGAAAACAGAAATATGCCTAATTGCCCTAAATGCTAGGCTTGCTATGAGTAAGTTTTTTTGTGTGTGCCTGCATATTCAGCCTCGAGTCTCTTGTATATTCCTCCCAGAGGCGGTTTTCTCTTTCCCTTTCTGCCCTCGATCGAGTTTATCACTTAGCTGAAATCTTCCATTTTCCTTCGATCTTCGTGATTATCTTTAGAAACTTAACATTTATCTTCCAAACTTAACATTTATCTCTTCCTGAAAAATAAAAGATAGACAGTCACAACTATTGAGCTTGATTTCATGTAACACCGCAAGTGGGCCGTTTTTTGACTAAAGCGTTTTTACGATTTTATCGAAAGAGCATTTCTGAAATGATGTCGATCCCGAAGAGATTTTGAATCTCTCATATATTGCAGGCAACTTTAGGTTTTTAGTCAACCGTTGCCGTTATACACGATCAATCCAAACTTTATACGAGGAAACGAATTCTTACGTTATAGTTCCAACTTCAATCTCGATGGGGACAAAACAAGAACGAGTTCGATTCAATTTTGAAGGAGGTTTTTACGAGGAAGGGATGACAATGGATTGGTTGATCCAACTCACCGAACGGGTGCGTTGGATTGCTTGTGCGACCCAACTCACCCGTTCAGCAAGTTGGATTTGTTTAACTCGCCGAATGGGCGAGTTGGGTGCCTTTCTTGATCCAACTCGTTGAACGAGCGAGTTGGTTGGCTCCGGTCGATCAAAATCGCCCGTTCAGAGAGTTGGATGGCTCGTCAGGTCCAACTTGCCTGTTCGGCGAATTGGACTGCTCGGTTGGTTTCGTGCTCCGTTTTTCTTGAGTCTTTAGCCGGGGGAATTTTGTCGGGATGGTGTCAAGATGGTTTTTGTTTGGAAACAAAATATTTAGACGTTGATTTCGAGAGAACCATTTTTGACCCAAATAGTTAGCCCCTCAGCTCGCAAGTTTCGAGCATGATTCTTGCGGGCGAGTGATGGTATTAATCGGAATCCGTGGTAAAAAAAATAATTCTTATCGAAAGGTCTTTTCCAATTATTTTAATGCAGAAAATCCTTGAACTTTTTTTTCTTCTAAAAACAGAGCTTCCAATTTTTTATTCTCTCCAGACCCTCACATCTTCTTAAGCTCTCTTTGCATTTTCTCATAGAAATTTCTCTCCGCCGAGATGTCTTCTTCCGGCAATTTTCAGAAGAGTGTTAATGTCGAGATGAGCAATGCCGCCGGCGGGAGTTCGTCGGATCTCCCTGCCGCCGGAGCTGTTCCAGCTCATATTGCGGAATTTCTTTCCTTTCAGAGTGAGTTGGCTCGTCGCGAGTCCAAGGAGACGAAATCCCCACATGCGGCGTGCCTCCGAGACATGCGGCTCCAGCCGATGCCTTGGATCCCGAGGTTCCTCCCATATGCGATGCTGCTCTTGGCCGAGGGGAGTTCGCCACGGATGCGTTGGCACCTGAGGTCGAGGTTTAGCCATCGGGTTCCTCTACGACCCCAATCCACGTCATCGATGTGGAAACGGTTCACAAATCGATGCCTCCTCCCCCGCCAAGAGAGCGATCATCTTGGGGTTGCCTGCCTCTAGTACGATTCCGGCTCCTTCGCTGAAGGGTCATAAAAGGCCCTGTGCTAATCCTGACGCGGCCAAGAAGAGGAGGTGCACCAAGACTGGAGGTTAATTGATGCAACCCTGAACAGCATCATGGACCATGGTATGAAAATAATGTACGAGCCAGCTCGGCAACTGATCATAGCTTGGCTTAATGGGCTGTTTATGGGCCTTATCGGTTTGATCCATGAAGTTCTAGACCGAGAGAAGCTAATGGGCTTGATACAAAACATGGAGGCCTTGTACTCATTAAGAAATCAGTGTTTGGAATTGTTCAAGAAAGGCCCAACAAGTATATACAAAACATGGTCGTATAATATATCAATCTAGCGGCAATTCGGAGACCGACGACCAGGTGAAAGGACACAACCAGCCAAAGAGTTTTCTGACCACAACTTTCAAATTTCGGTCTAGTCTTTGGTCTTTGGTCAAGTCCAGCATATTTATCTAGTTTGTATTTCCTAGAATAAGTTTAGACCTTTGGTCTAACCGATAGCCTATTATATAAAGGCTTGCTATTGTATTGTTTTATTCATTCAACTTTTTAATAAAAATCTTTCCTTTTAACTTGTTCAATCATTTGTTCTTCATTGAACATCTTATCTTTTGAGTCGCCGGAGTGTGTCATATCTTCGGGCTTAGAAGTTGGTCGTATCAAGAGACTTTCCGTACCTCTTGTGTCACCTTTCGATTCACATCCCTGGATCGTTTGTGCTTTCTAGTTCATTCGGTGTAAGGCTTATCCAATCCACCAACCTTAGAGTGATCCTCCAATTCAAGGTGTATCATGTGGTATCAGAGTCACTCTGAAGTTTGGAGTTCTTCACAACCAGACATTCGTAATTCTTCATCTTCTAAGAGATCATCTGTGTCCTTTGGACCACTGAAGAGAAACCATGAAGAGAAGCCAACCATTCTTACCTCTTCATATTCTAAGAGATCACCTGTGTTTGGACTACTGATCAACCATGAAGAAAAGGCAGCATGCAACGCACAAGAAGAAAAGTTGCGAGAATGGAGGTACAACAAATGTACAACTGAGATGATAGCACAATATGAGAGTGATCAAGAGGAGGAAGCCAAAAAGTCACGACCTGAGAGAGACAAATGGAAGAAAACACTCAGAAAAGAAGGTGCACGAATCTTCCTTGATTCTGGTTCAATGGGAGTTAAACAGAGCAGTCCAAGAAAGGCAGTCAAAAAGCCACAATCGAAACAAGTTGTAGAAACTCCATCGGTCATAACTGAAGAGAAGAGAAATAAGGGTTTTGAGAGATGGCTGAAGATTTTCAAGGCTAAGATCCATCAAAGGATCACAAATCCACATCCATATTCAGTGTTGGAAGAAGATCAAGAGGCCAAAGATATCAAACCGGAGCTATCGACTGTTTAGGTCTAAGCAGAATCTGTGGACGACCAGCTGCATCAAAAGGAAGAACCAGAGGATGTAAGTATTCTCTAGGAAGTCCAAAAAGTTACTGAAAATGAGGTTGATAGCGAACCAGAAGCTGATCATGAAAAAGATCTCACAACCGCTTATGCCTCAGGTGATATTCTCGGTTCATTATCAAGTTATAAACTAGGTCAGCCATTCGTTTGCAAGAAGTACAGCCTAGGGGAGCTAGTAAGGCCAGAATAGGGTCTACAACACTTCATTTTTGAGCTTGGAATAGGGGCTTGTGTTCACAAGAACAGTAGGAACACCTTGGCTGGGCAAAACCATGTCGGTTCATTCATCCTAGAAGGTCCGGATTTGAGGACAAAGCCTTTTAAAGGAGGAGGGAATGATGCGACTCTGACCAGCATCATGGACCATGGTACAAAAATAAGGTACGAACCAGCTAGGCAACTGATCATAGCTTGGCTTAATGGGCTGTTTATGGGCCTTATCGGTTTGATCCATGAAGTTCTAGACCGAGAGAAGCTAATGGGCTTGATACAAAACATGGAGGCCTTGTACTCATTAAGAAATCAGTGTTTGGAATTGTTCAAGAAAGGCCCAACAAGAAGATACAAAACATGGTCGTATAATATATCAATCTGACGGCAATTCGAAGGCCGACGACCAACTGAAAGGACACAACCAGCCCAAGAGTTTTCGGACCACAACCTTCAAAATCCGTTCAAGTCTTTAATCTTTGGTCAAATCTAACATATTTATCTAGTTTGTCTTTCCTAGAATAAGTTTAGACCTTTGGTCTAACCCATCCTCTAGACATTATTTGTAAAGTGATTTGCCATGTGTCATCAATAAAATCACTTTTACTAAAAAAATGTGACATAGCATAGTAGAAAATATGACATGGCTTACGGAAAAATGTGACATGGACTATTACATTTAATGTTCATTTTAGTTTTTGGTAACTTTTAAAAATATGGTAATAACTCATAAATTAGTATTAAAATAAATACATCTAAATATAACATTAATTAGATATGAAATATTTTACTAATTTTGAAATATTAGTTTTGTTTTGTTTTATATTCTTACAATTTTCATTGCTAAACAAAACTTTCAAAATTTTATACAATCTTTTTTAAAAAGTATAAATTTTAGATGTAAAACCATTTGTTTCTGTTTGATATCTAAAATTTTTAGAAATTTTGTTTAGTTTTATTTTTTTGGTAATTGAAATTTGTTATACAAGTTGATTTAATGCCCAAAAAAATAAATGAAATTTTATCTAAGATTACAAATATATACATACTATTCTTAAATATAATATAAAAGAAATCAAATGTTATTTTAATGTTATAACTAAAACAAATTTATATTTAAATATTGTTATAAATAACACATTGTAAATCATTACAAAAATTTATTTTAAATATTATTTTAAAAAATTTTGTCGCTGCACATGGTGCAGGAAAACACCTAGTAGCCTATTATATAAAGGCTTGCTATTGTATTGTTTTATTCCTTCAACTTTTTTATAAAAATCTTTCCTTTTTACTTGTTCAATCATTTGTTCTTCATTGAACATCTTATATTTTGAATCGCCGGAGTGTGTCATATCTTCAGGCTTAGAAGTTGGTTGTATCAAGAGACTTTTCGCACCTCTTGTGTCACCTTTCGATCCACATCTCTTGATTGTTTGTGCTTTCTAGCTCATACGGTGCAAGGCTTATCCAATCTACCAACCTTAGAGTGATCGTCCAATTCAGGGCGTATCACTTATCCTCTGCCTGCGACGGTGGAAAGGCATCGCGTCAAGGTTTGTTTCGAGAAAAAACCTTCTTCCTCTCTTTTTTTTATTGCATGTATATCGATCGTTTTATACTCCCACTTTTCTTTTGCTTCACAGTTTGTCTCGTTGATCGATGGGATGATCAGCGAGTGGGGGTCACACGCTGATCATCTTGCTAAGGAGTTAGCAGATTTGGAAAAAGGTCGTCGCAGCTTGAAGGGAAGGTGAAGGTTATCGAGGATGCTCATTCGCTCGAGGTAACTCAATTTGAGTCTTGGATCGGCGAGTTGGAGCGGGATCTCTGGAAGACCGTGAGCTCTTTTCTTAAGGCAAAAGAAGCGAACACGGCTAAATCTGTGGAGTTACGTTGGGTAAAGCGTAGGATCAAGAGTGGGGAGGAAGCATCAGTTGGTGCGACCGACGAGGCCAAGGAAGCCATGCGTGCTGAGTTTCAGACCCGTTTGGCGAGGATCGAAGATTCCATTGATTCCTTGGAAGCCATCCGCGTCAGGGACTTGGCCTTGGCAGGCGTCAAGGGAGAGATGAATGAGGTCCAGTTGTTTCACGGTGAAGCGCCTCCTCTCCGCGAGCCGAAGAGGCCAAGATTTCTGCTTGTAGAGCGGAGTTAGTGGATGCGAATGGAGACTTTGACCTGATCCTTTCGGACCTGAAATCCGAGTGCATTCTCCCGCCTTGCTTCGGTGACGCTGAGGGTCAGAATCCCATAGCCGAGTAAGGTGGAGACGATGCGGTTCCGAATCCGGGAGGGTTGACTGGTGAAGGTGAGGCTCCGCATGCGAAGGATGATTGAGTTTCCAGTCTTGCGTTTTGCTCCGGTTGAGTGTGGGCGTATTTTTATCTTGGGACAGGCCACTTGTGGATTTGAATTCCCGTCGCTTCTGCGACTTTTTTAATGAACTTTGTCACGCGTTTTTAAGAATTTATTGAGCATTGATATGGGTGAAGAGGGAAAACTACGAGTTGTCATCTCGTAATGTAACTCTAGGTGAACTGCTATGTTTGTGATCTGTTTCGAGAGTTTTCCGCGGTGCGTAAACCTGCGGGATTTCTGAAGACACTCGAACATTTGCCAAGAGACAAGTTTTGGGATCACATATCATGGTTTTGAAACTATGTCTAGAGATGTTAGAGACCAGTGTCATGGGTTTAGGGAAAGACCAAGGCCTAATCACCCTTTTAGGGGGTGCCGTGACTACTTTGACTTAACTACTTCGATTTGGTCCCGCTTTAGAGTCTGGGATATGTTCTCGGCTTATGTGACTCGTATGGTAGGAATCAAGCATCTCTTCGGGGACATATTTTAAGTCTCCCAAAAGTGCTAACCAAAATTTTAGATTTCTTTTATAGCGCTATTACCCTTGTGTCGAGTGTTCGAGAGCTATCTCTACGAGATGGATTAGTCTGTTTAGGACGTTAAGGTTTGTTGTGATCAGCAACAAACTTACCGGTAGATATTACCGTTTTTGATTCTTCGCAAAGGATATGTGTTTGAGAAGGTGTGTGTTTTATAGTTGTAGATGGAATGTTTTAATGTGGGACCGACTATATCCATCAACCATCGCATGAATGGGTACGATGCCGACACGGCTAGGGCGTCGGCCTGGGCGTTTTTGGCTCGAGGACCCGGATGAGAGTGAACTGTTAGAAACTTTGAGCTAAATCTCGAACTAGTTTTAAGTACGCGTCCATTCTTTCGTCCCTTGCTTCGTATATCACCGCTGTATTGGCTTGCCACAAGTTGGGAATCGCAGAAGGTGTGTTGCATTATTTTAGGTCATGAGCCAATCATAAACCTCCTATCAGGGCTTCATACTCGGCTTTGTTGTTCGAAGCGTGGAAGATTAGTGGGAATAACTGCTCCAGCACTTTCCCCATTGGTAACATTATCCGGATCCCGATCCCAGAGCCATGTTTGGACGAAGATCTGTCGACATGGAGGGTCAAGGTCGAAGCGGGTCTTGATTGGTTCTGGCCCCCGCTGGGAAATCAGCGAGTTCTACTAAGAAATCAACGAGTACTTGCGGTTTTTTACAAGTTTCTGCTTGATACTTGATGTCGTAATCCCTTAGCTTGATCGCCCATTTCTCTAACCTTCCAGATTGACTGGGGCTATCCACAAGAGCCTGCAGTGGGTATGATGTGAGTACTGCGTTCATATGGGACTGGAAGCATGGCCTTAGATTTTTTTCTGACATTACGACTGCTAGTGCCAGTTTTTCCATCATCGGATAGTGTGTCTCTGCATCGAGCAAAGTTTTGCTCATGTAAAAATAGGCTTTTGCTTGTTGTGTTTCTCTCGGATAAGGACGCCCCTCACAGCTGTGGTTGATACTGAAATGTATACGAACAATGACTCCCCTTCTATAGGTTTTGCGAGTACCAGGGGAGTGGCCAAGTAGTGTTTCAGCTTTTCGAAAGCCTCTTCACATTCTTTGGTCCATTCGAATTTCTTATTCCCCTTCAAAGTGTCGTAGAAAGGCAAACATTTGTCTGTCGATCGCGAGATAAATATGTTAAGCTCTGCGACCATACCAGTCAATCTCTGTACCTCTCGTTTTGTTCTCGGAGATGCCATTTCGATCAGCGCGGTGATTTTTTTCGGGTTGGCCTCGATCCCACGATAGGTGACGAGGTATCCCTGGAATTGTCCCGATGCTACTGCAAACCTTCACTTCGCGGGTACATTTCAATATTGGGGAGGCTTAGCCTTTCAAAGCATTCTAGGAGGTAGGCGATATGATCTTGCTCTTCGAGAGAATTTCCGAGCCTGTCGTCGATGTATACCTCCATCGTTTTTCCTAGCTGTTCAGAGAACATACGGTTGATGAGCCGTTGATAGATTGTGCCAGCATTCTTGAGACGGAGCGGCATTACCCTGTAACAATTATGAATGCAGTTTTTTTTATCGTCAGTGTTCATCCTAATCTGATTGTACCCGGAGAAGGCATCCATAATGGACAATAATTTGTTCCTTGTCGTTGCTTCGACTAAGCGTTCGATGTGTGGCAGTGGGAAGCTATCCTTTGGACACGCTTTATTGAGATCATTGAAATCGACGCAAACTCTCCATTTTCTGTTATTCTTTTTACAACGACTGGGTTAGCGAGCCAATCAGGATACCTGACCTCTGTTACGGATCCGACTTTGAGGAGTTTTTCGACCTAGTCGTTAACCGTACCAGCGCTTCCTGGTCCCAACTTTCGTCTGTTTTTTTTTGACAGGCTTGAAAGTTGGGTCAACGTTGAGCTCGTGACATGTGACGTTGATGTCAATCCCTAGCATACTTTTAGCGGCCCACGCGAACGTGTGTAAGTTCTTCTTCAAACAAGCTATAAGCTTAATTTTTAGAGACTCGCTCAAGTTCCGCCGATTTCTATGTAGCGATCTGGAAAATGCTTCATCTAAGCATACCGAGACAATGGGTTCGCAGGTTGGTTCGCAGGTTGGTTCGCGTTTTCCTTCCAAAGCTTCGGCTACTTTTGACTACCAAAGATTTCAGTTTCGTCTTGCTCTGGGGCTTGTCAACTGCAGACGATGTTTTTTTAGGCGGAACCTCAACTGATGGGTGTTTCCGTTTTAATTATGCGGTGAAGCAAAATTGCGAGATTCTCCAATCTCCCCAGATGGTATCAATTATGCGAGGGGTTGGGAATTTGAGACACATGTGCTACATCGACGGGATTGCTTGCTTTCAGTTCAACAATGGGGTTCCTACGATCGCCTTGTAAGATGTGGGTCGATTGATGACTAAGCATTCCATAATTTTTGACATGCTATCGGCTTTAACTGAGTGGTTGATTGCACCGAGATGGTAGCCTCCTCCGAGAGTCCTACTATCAAGTTTGGTTCTTCCGCGATTTTGGATATACTGATTTCTATTCGCTTGAGGGTGTCTTTGAGGATGATATCAGCTGAGCTTCCGGTGTCGACCAATATTCTCGCAACATCGATATTCTGGATTGTCAGCTCGACGACAAGGAGATCGTTGAGAGGTTTGACCGGGTCAGTCATTGCTCTTTCCTTGAAGGAGATGACATTGATGTCTGCTGGATTAGGCATATCGTGTCTCAGTCCTTTGGTGGTTTTTCGAGTTAGAGAATCTGACCCCCTCCTTCTAGCGCCAAACTGTGGGAACCAAAATTCACACTGTTGTTTTCCGCTGATTTAGGAAGGCAATGTAAACCTAGCTTTCCCTAAGGTCTCTGATTTCTGCTAAGCCCAAACGTCAAGCGACCAAACAGTGAGAATAAACGATATGCCGATGAATTACTAAAAACGAAACGAGAGGAAAGAGGATCTTATTTTGAATCTGCGATTTGAGCGTTACAAAAGGTAAAGCCTTGGCGGAAAGAGCCAACGGCGAGTTCCTAGTTCTATCCTTGTAAGACTTGAATAGCCTAGTCGAGTCACATCTCGATAACAGAAAACAGAAATGAGCCTAATTGCCATAAATGCTATGCTTGTTCTTAGTAAGATTTTTCATGAGTGCCTGCATCTTCAGCCTCAAAGTTCTTATATACTCCTCTCAGAGGCGTTTGCTCTTTCCCCTTCTGCCCTTAGTCGAGTTTAACGCTTTGCGTAAATCTTTCATTTTCCTTCGATCTTCGTGATTGTCTTTGGAAACTTAACATTTATCTTTCGAAATTAACATTTATCTATTCATGCAAAATAAAATATAGTCCGTTATAATGATTGGGCTCAATTTCGTGTAAAACAGTGAGTGGGCTTTTATCCGAGTTTTAGACCTTCTCGGGCGGTTTTTCGACTTAAGCGTTTCTAAAATTTTACCGAAAGAGAATTTCTTAAACGACGTTGAGATTGAAACTCTCGTATTGTGCAAGCAACTTTAGGTGTTTAGTAAACTGTTTCTGTTTTACACGATCAATACGAAATACGAGGAAACGAGTTCTTACGGTCTTGATTGGGATGAAACAAAAACGAGTTTGATCCGATTTTGAAGGAGGGAGTTATGAGGACGGGATGAAAATTGATTGGTTGATCCAACTCGCCGAATGGGAAAGTTGGATTGCTTTTGCGACCCAACTTGCCTGTTTGGCGAGTTGGGTGACTTGCTCGATCCAAATTTCTAAATGGGCAAGTTGGTCGGCCCACACTTCCCAACTCAACCGGTTCAACTCGCCTGCTCGACGAATTGGACTGCTCGGTTGGTCTCGTGTTTCCTTTCTCTTAAGTCTTTAGCTTGGGAACTTTTGCCGGGATGGTGTCGAGATAGGTTTCGTGTGTAAACACAATTTTAGACGTTGATTTCAAGAGAACCATTTTTGACTCCAACACATGCCTACCGCGATTCCCAAATTGTGGCAAGTAAATATAACGGGGGAATACGAAGCAAGGGACGAAAGATTGGATGCGTACTTGAAACTCGTCCAAGATTTGCCTCAAAGTTTTTTATCAATTCGCTCTCACTCGGATTACTAGCGTTTAAAATGCCCAGGCCGACGCCCTAACCGCCTTGGCATCGAGTTCAGATCCAGGTCTGAGCATGGTGATTCCCGTAGAATTCATAGAGCATCCTAACATCAGACCGCCTGTCATCATAAACTTAATAGATTCACCCAGAAGCGACGCCGACGAAATTGACGTCCAGGCTACGCAAGATTCCAAGCAATCCAAGTACGGATTTGGCAAACCTTGGACAGAGACAAACTTGCGTATATCGCCGACAGGAAACTACCAACTGAAAAATGGGCAGCGCGAAAGGATAACTCTACAAGTGGAGATTCTCCGGGCCACTACTGGACGAGGTCCATTCTGGATCCTGCGGAAAAAACTCTGGTGGAAGGTCCCTTGCAATAAAAATCAAACGCCATGGATACTATTGGCCAACGATGATCAAAGTTGCGAGAACATTACGCGAAAATGCGAAAAACGCCAGAGGCACGCCCCTACTATCCATTAACCCGCAGAGGTCTTCTCATCAATCTCAGCACCATATTCATTCATGTAATGGTCGATGGACATAGTCGGACCCATGCACATGTCAAAGCAAAAACGTTTCTTTCTGTCTTAACAGATTTTTAATCGAAATTGGTGGAAGCGGACTCCTATGCAAGCATAAAAGATGCTCACATCAAAAACTTCGTATGGAGGAACATCATTTGCAGACACAGAGTCCCATACCAAAACGTAACGGACAATGGTTCCCAATTTATTTCAACCAGATTCAAGGCCTTTTGCGAGAAGTGCAAAATACAACTATCCAAGTCAACTCCTAGATACCCACAATGCAACGACCAAGCCAAAACTATCAATAAGACTGTCCTTGATCGGCTTATAAAATGATTGTACGCCGAAAAGGGTAGATGGGCCGAGGAACTCGAAGGAGTTTTATGGTCACATCGCATGACTCCAAGACGTGGAACGGGGGAAAACCCATTCGCCGTAGTATACGGAGCAGAATGCATGATCCCGACGGATGTCGAATTTCCTGGAGTACACAGTAGACTGCTCCCATAAAGAGAGGATTCGAACAATGTAATGTTGCTTGACGAGCTCGATCTAATCAATGAACGTCGGGACCAGGCCCTCATACGAATTCAGAACTATTAGCATATGGCCGCAAGTACTATACTCTAACGTACGCAGCCGCAGATTCAAAGAAGGCGACTTAGTCCTACGAAAAGTTTTCAAGACAATTGCCGAGCAAAATGCAGGATAACTCGGAGCAAACTGGGAATGATACAGGCACAGAAGCTGGGTCGATGGTTTGGATGGTTGATGGGTCGATCTTATCGGCAAGGATTGAGATCGGATGGGGAGATGGTGATGATGGCCGACTTGCTATCCCTTTCTGTCCAATCTAACCTGAAAATAAAGGAAGAACAGTGAGTTTAGAATAACAAAAATAAGAACTGAAACTAAATGGATAAAGGAATGGAATGAGTGATGGATAAAAGTTTGATGATGGATGGATGGATGATGATGCTGGATAGTGGTGATTGACTCTCTCAATCTGGTGGATTTATTGACTCTCGCAATCAATGATCTCAAGGCTCCTGAATCACACAAAGAACCTGTTAACCACGAGCTCAATAGACTCCTATTTCTTTAAGATTGAAGGTGCTCTTTACAATGCACGTATAGGAACTTATATATTGCTCAGAGACAAAGGTCCTAATGTTCTAAAACAATTAGAAAAGGAAACAAATTAAAAACTAAGCAAGAAATTGAAAATCTAGCCGTTGGAGCCTTTTGGGGGATTTTGGCTCCAAATGAGGAATCTTGGTCTCTCTTGAACCTGGATGGTTTTAAGGAATATGTGAGCTTCCTTGGGATCTTCTTGACTCCTTCTAAGGTGATTACCACGTCCAGAAATAAATGAGAAAAGAGCTGTTGGAGCTGGATTGCAAGAATCTCCAAATAAGACAGTTTGGTGTTAATAAGCATCTTCTTAATCCTATGTTGGTTGGTGCATGGTATGAACTCACAGGACTCTCCTGGATCGTGGATTATGTCTTCTGGATGCTTAAGATGATCTCCTGGCTTCCATAGTTAAGTTTAGGTCGAACCAAACTGACCAAGTAAAAGATCTTGGATACTTTCCTTAAATGGTGCTGGTTTGGCCAATGTGGGTAAACCAAGCTTATCTTCTGGTCTAATTGGGATCCGCCTGATCCTGTGTACTCTGGTGCTCCTTAATATGTTGTGGAGTGCTTCTGAATTACTTAGAAGGTATCCTGGTCGCCTTTCTTGAGATTGGATTGATTCAAAACCCGGAACTTCCAAATAAGGCAAGTGTGGCAAGTTTTGGAGATTGGGCTATAACTTCATATTTTCGTGACCATTTCTCTTCTTTCTGGGACTGTTGAAAAGATAAGAGATCCATATTGAATTACATCAGAAGTTTTGGGCCAAAGCAATTATTTATTGGTCTTGAAACAGCTTCTAAACTCGGGTACTCGTAGATGGACGGGTTGGGTAACCTCTGGTTTGTAAAATTGATATCTTCCTGCCCCGGATAGCTTTTGGTATGATTCCAATTGTGGTTGACTCCTTGTTTAGTGTAGTATGTATTAAAATTTGTTTCATGGAAATATTCCTTTTTTTGGTGAGATATGCCGTTTTAACTAAACACATATCCTGGCTTGTCCTTTGGCTGGCTGATGGGTGCAACTGGTTGGTCTCTGTTTCAGCTACTGATTGGATGGTCTTATCATACCCTCTCCCTTGAAAAATTTTCGACCTCAAAACTGGATAACCTACACCAAGATAGAGCAAGTCAGGTTTCACTCTCCTTTGAGATTCTAGGGTCTGACCTTGGTATTTGATTGGTTTGATCTTTGCTGGCACATTTGGTGGTTCTCCTTTGAGTAGGAAAGACATGATTACTCCTCTATTTTGGTAGGGAACTCTGGTGGGTAGTGTTATATCTTCTGGACCATCTGTAATCAAGATATTTCTGATGACAACTTCTTGTTCTCTTGTGGTATGTAAACACCTTGTGATCTTATGTGGATCATTCATGCGATCCTTTGCCCCTGTTCCTGAAATAGACTCAAAACTTTTGGCAGGAAACAAATGTATTATATCTAGGTTTAAAAACTTATAATCAGGAAAATTAAAGTTCAGATTTACCCAAATTGTTTTAGCAAGTTGAAGAATGATTGGCTCTTTGGCAGCATGTGTGCTCTTGATGTTTCTTACATCTTGTTCAACATTTTGTGGACATGTCAGGTGCTGTCCCTGGTTTTCTTGAACCCTCTCAGCATTGTTTGGTCTTCCATCATCTTGATTTATTCCTGTATCAAAACTCTTTGGGAAAGACAAGCGCATAAATCCAGAATTTGAAAGTTCTAAAGGAACTAGACTATCACTTGTTTTACTTGGTTCCGGTTTCAATTCCAAGGATGTGCATCTTATTATCTTTCTAGATGGAAAATTTAGAGCAAAGTGGCCTCTCTGATGACATCTATAACATGTCTTAATTTTAATATTTTTAGAATTAGGGGACTTACTTTGATTTGATGATGCTGGTGGCTTTAGCAAACCTTGTAACATAGCTTCACCTTTAGGTTGGGGTTGTCCTTTCTGAAGAACAACTTCGACCTTCTTTCTCTCTGGTTGTAAGGTTCCTTTTGGATATGAGAATGTGTCTGGTACCTTTATCAACTGGAGTGAACCTAGTTGTGAACCCTCTTACTTTTTTACAGTTTTCTTCTCTATAGCCGGTTCTATCTTTTGTGGGCTGTGATGAGCTTGCTTGCTTCCAGCCTTGAAGCTTTGGGTTGATGTGGGAGTGTAGCCTGCGTGAGAAACACTCATAGGGGACTGATATTCCTTCTCTGGAATTTTCTTCACAAACCCTTTAAGCAACTCTGATTTAAAACTCTCCTAAGTATGAGCTGGTTCTTGGTAGTACCATACTCTATACTGCTCTTTGTTCGACCAGTATAGAGCAGGGCCAGTGAGTGTCTTAGTGGCATAGGACAGCTTCTCTTCTTCTGGAAAGTGGTGACTTTGGAACAAGGTTTCCATTTTGTCCTCCCACTTTAGGTAGTCCTCATCTCTTAGTCCATAACCAGAAAAGTTGATGGAGTATGCTTCAAGCTCAGTAACATTTCTTCCGGCTTCACTTTCAACTTCTTCCTCTTCAGCCAAGACAAGTTGAGATTCTTTAACATTTCTTCCAGCCTCACATAAGGCTTCCTCCTCTTCAGTGAAGTCTTCTTGATAATCTGATTTCTCTCCATAGGCTTCTTCCAAGTGGTCTACACTGATTTGGGAACCAGTTTCATCTTGGTTTTCATCATCTTCATCAGAGTAAGGTATCTCACACCATGGTATGTGTCTGGCTTGAAACTCTTCTTCAATTTCTTCTCCCCCAGTATCTTCATTATCTTCATAGACTTCTTTGGCTTCAGAAAAATCTTCTTCATGCTTACTGATTTCAGAATCAGTTTCCTCTTGCCATGAGTTGTCCTAGTCAGCTTCATGATCAGCACGTCCTGTTTCATCTTCAGGATATTCATCTCCAGAAAAACCATCTTTTTCATTGAAACTGATATTGGATTCAGTTTCTTCTTCATACAATCCTTGGTGGCTGGTTTCTTCAATTGAATGATCAGGTGGTTCCGGATCAGGATATGGTTCATCAGGGTCGTCTCCATACTCTGAAATAGAGTAGTCATCATCAGACCATGATCCAACACAACCATCCTCTTCACTGGACCATGCTTGGTCGGTTTCATCATGGTTGGTCTCTTGGCTTGAGTCATAAGGACTCTTTTCTTCTGAATCTTCTTCCATGGTCTCCCATCTAAATTCTCTTCGTTTTCTCCTTGCAGAAACTGAGAAGAATAGGGTTAACTCGTGCCTTAACAAAAGAAGGAAAAAGAATAAGCAAAGAAATGGAAACTTGATATTTCTTTGATTTTCTCTTTTTTTTTTTAAACAATTTTTAATTTCACAAATCTCTTTTTTTTTTGAAATGCATTAAGATGCACGAAATATATAAAAGAAAAAAAAAGAAATAACTTTTTATTTTGGTTTTTGAATTTAAAAGAAAAGAGAATAAGAATTAAAGATAGATTTTATGCTTATATGCAAATAAACCGAAAAAGGAAACAACTAGATACGCTTGTACCAAAATGATATAAACTAAGCTAAATGATATTTTATTTTTCTTTTCTGGATGAAAACAATAAAATGATGCAACTATATGATATGCACGAAATTTATAAAATGATATGCCTCTTTATATGTTTTTTATGCAAGATTTAAACAAGAACAAATAAAGAAATGCAGATTTTTTTTTTTTAAAAAATGAGGAATGCAAGCAACTAGGAATGGAAACTGAATGAATTCAAACACAATGGGAGTTATCTTTTCAAAATTTTCGTGGATCAAATGCAAGAAACTTCTTCTCTTTTGTTTTTTTTTTTCTTTTCTTATGAACACAAAAATGCAGAAACTGTTTTTTTTATGGCTTTTTCGATTTTATGAATGCAAGAAAATGAAAATAAAATATGATGCAAGGATAGATTTTACCTGATTCAGGATGTTTAGCTCTGATACCAAATGATACAGGCACGGAAGCTGGGTCGATGGTTTGGATGGATGATGGGTCGATCTTATCGGCAAGGATTGAGATCGGATGGGGAGATGGTGATGATGGCCGATTTGCTATCCCTTTCTGTCCAATATAACCTGAAAATAAAGGAAGAAAAGTGAGTTTATGAATAACAAAAATAATAAATGAAACTAAATGGATAAAGGAATGGAATGAGTGATGATGGATGGATGGATGATGATGCTGGATAGTGGTAATTGACTCTCTCAATCTGGTGGATTTATTGACTCTCTCAGTCAGTGATCTCAAGGCTCCTGAATCACACAAAGAACCTGTTAACCACGAGCTCAATAGACTCCTAATGCTTCACACACTTAGAAACCTAAAGACAGATTTTTATGCAAAGACTTTCTTTGATAAAAACAAAGTAAAACTGATTTATTTCTTTAAGATTGAAGGTGATCTTTACAATGCACGTCTAGGAGCTTATATTATTCTCAGAGACAAAGGTCCTAACGTTCTAAAACAATTAGAAAAGGAAACAAATTAAAAACTAAGCAAGAAATTGAAAATCTAGCTGTTGGAGCCTTTTGGGGGATTTTGACTCCAAGTGAGGAATCTTGGTCTCTCTTGAACCTGTATGGTTTTAAGGGATATATGAGCTTCCTTGGGATATTCTTGACTGCTTATAAGGTGATTATCACGTCCAGAAATAAATGAGAAAAGAGCTGTTGGAGCTGGATTGCAAGAATCTCCAAATAAGACAGTTTGGTGTTAATAAGCATCTTCTTAATCCTATGTTGGTTGGTGCATGGTATGAACTCACAGGACTCTCCTGGATCGTGGATTATGTCTTCTGGATGCTTAAGATGATCTCCTGGCTTCCATAGTTAAGTTTAGGTCGAACCAAACTGACCAAGTAAAAGATCTTGGATACTTTCCTTAAATGGTGCTGGTTTGGCCAATGTGGGTAAACCAAGCTTATCTTCTGGTCTAATTGGGATCCGCCTGATAATGTGTACTCTGGTGCTCCTTCATATGTTTTGGAGTGCCTCTGAATTACTTATAAGATCTCCTGGTCGCCTTTTTTAAGATTGGATTAATGCAAAACCCGGATCTTCCAAATAAGGCAAGTGTAGGAATGGTTTGGCAGGTTCTGGAGATTGGGACATAACTTCATATTTCTGTGACCATTTCTATTCATATCTCGACAAAGATAAGAGATCCATATTGAATTCCATCTGATGGTTTGGGCCAAAGCACTTCTTTATTGGTCTTGAAACAGCTTCTAAACTCGGGTACTCGCGGATGGACGGGCTGGGTAACCTTCGGTTTGAAAAATTGATATCTTCCTGCCCTTGATAGCTTTTGGTATGATTACAATTGTGGTTGACTCCTTGTTGAGTGTAGTATGTATGAAAATTGGTTTCATGGAAATATTCCTCCTTGTTGGTGAGATATGCCGTTTTGACTGAACACATATCCTGGCCTGTCCTTTGGCTGGCTGATTGGTGCAACTGGTTGGTCTCTGCTTCAGCTACTGATTGGTGCAACTGGTTGGTCTCTGGTTCAGCTACTGATTGGATGACCTCATCAGGGAAGGACCATACAAAGTCATAAGATTTTTCTAACCAGGCACATAGGAAATCGCGAACATGTAGGACATCAACATTCTGAGAACTTGGAACACGATTCTCAAGAAATATTACCACCAGACCACTAAACAACGCTTCAAACTGAACTACGAGACGGCTTGATCCTTTAATAGGGTACGTAGGCAACTCTTCGTAAGACGAGCTCAGCTGTCCCCCCTCATTAAAAAGGGGGGGGGGAGTGGGTACGTATACGTATACTCATATACTCACAAAAGTTCAAAATATTCGCCCCAAACTGAGAATTTTTGAAACTTTTTTAGATAACACGGCGGGAAACATCCCAAAATCCATTTATTATCAGAACACTCCATCTTGTAACTCGATTTGCTTTAAAACCAACGCAAAAAAAAACCAACCTTCACCACAGCGAGGCGTCGCTAACCCTCAAAGAACCGCTTCTTCGTAAAAAAAATCCAAAAGGAATGCTCACTTTAAAAACAGTCCATCCAAGACTATAAAACACACACCTTCTTAACACGTATCCTTCATGAATATTCAGAAAACGGTAATATCTACTGATAAGTTTGTTTTTGATCACAACAAACTCTTAACCTTCTAAACAGCTAAGCCATCTTGTAGAGATAGCTCTCGTACACCCGACACAATTGTCACAGCACTATGAAAGAAATCCGAAATTTAGGTCAGCACTTTCGGGAGACTGAAAAATTGTACCCGAAGAGATGCTCGATTCCTACCATACCAGTCACATAAGCCGAGAACATATCACATAATTTAAATCGGGGTGGAATCAGGTTGAAAACAATATGGGAAACGTTAGTGGAAGTAGTCATCGCACCCCCTAAAACCGTGATTAGACCAAGGTCTTTCCCTAAACCCAGCACATTGTTCTCTAACACTCTAGGCATAGTATCAAACACCATGATACGAGATCCAAATTTTTTTCACATGACTTATATTCGAGCGTCTTTGGAAATCCCGCAATTTTATGCACATCGGAAAACTCTCGAACAGATCATGGATATAGCAATTCACCCAGAGTTAGATTACGAGATGAGAACTCACAATCTTCCCTCTACAGCCACATAAGTGCTCGATAAGCTCTTAATTCAAAATGAAATTCATTTAAAAAGTCGCAGAAGCGAAGGGGATTCAAAGCCACAAGCGGCCAGTCCCAAGATAAAAACATGGCCACACTTGGTCCGACTAAAACATGAACGATAAGATTAAAAAAACAAAGTCTCACACGAGAGTGCAAACTCAATCATCCTCCGCATATGGAACCTAACCTCCACCAATCACCCTTTCGGGTTTGGAACCGTGCCATCTCCATCCTCCTCAGCTATGGGATCCTGACCCTCGGGATCAGCTAAGCAAGGCGGAAGGATGCACTCGGACTTCAGGCCCGCAAGGATCAGCTAAAAGTCTCCTTTCACATCCACAAACTCTACTTTACGAGCGGAAAGCTTGGCCTCTTCGGCTCGTGCAGCAGTGCTCAAATGGTTTTCTTGCCTTAAACAAAATTCCATCTGAAGTATCCGCCAACTCGCTTCAGAGTTTCTCAAGCATGTTGAAATGAGGAGCTTGTATTATAGAAGAGGAGGTCTAGAAGGTTTAGCATGAAGAAAAGAAGAGATGAGAAGCTTAGGCAAAAGTTGGGGAATGGTATGGGCGGTACGGACCGTACGGACTGTACGTCTGTCCGTACAGACTAGTTGACCAAGGAAAGTTTGGGACCGACCTTCAACCATTTCCGAGGATGTGAAAAAATAGGGCAATGTGTTTGGACAAGGCTTTGTCCGTACAACATCGTTACATCAATTAATATGGTAAATGCAGAAGATACCATGAAATAGTGGAAGACTCTATTCAAAGGAGAGGCTTTGGTTTGTTACCGTTTGGAGATAAGGCTCGGGTGGAAGAAGACCATTTGTGGATAAGGTTTGGTCTTGGCTCGACCAAAGGAGCAAGCTGTAAAGGTGAAGGGCATCTAGTCAAGATGCTCTTGGCATCAAGCGTGTGAGCCACTAGAGCCACACGTTTCAAACCAGGCCCGCCTCTCCCCTTGACCGCACATGCTTTGGTCTTCCTTTCCCATTTCGAAAACCCTTGTATCTCTTCCTATATAATGTAAACTCCCTTAATGAATAAATCATACAGTTTGAGTCTCTCTTTTCTCTCTTTTAATTTGTGATTATCTCTATACAAGTTTACACATAAATCACTCTCTATTCTCTCTATGTGTCCAGATAATCACTCTATTCTATTCTTCTCTAAAAATCTCATGGCATCAGAGCCAGGTTGCTCGTTTTCTGGGTTCTAATCTCAAGTGTTATTCAGCTTGATGCAAGATCCAAGATTTCTAGATCCGTGTGACTCAAGAACAAGATGGAAGGAAACTTAACCTTGGCGGTTCCGGTTACTTTGAAGGATAGTGGCAACTTCATGTTATGGTCAAGACTCGTGAATACCGCAGTAGGGAGCAAGGGTTTATGAAACCACATCACTGATGGAGTTCCAAAACCAGTAGCTCAAGAAGAAGGAGGTGAACAAGAGTTTTCTTTGGTCGATCAAGAGTAGTGGGCGCTGGAGGACATGATGGTGTTAATCGTCATACAAAGCTCTAAGGAAGCTTCAATCTTGGAGGCCTATAGTTACTGTGAGACCCCAAAAGACCTGTGGGAGACTCTCCAATAGGTCTGTGGTAACACATCAAATTTGAGCCAAGTCTTTGAGTTGAAGAGAGCTATCAACACACTTGCGCAAGAAGAGGTGGAGTTTACAAAACATCTGGGAAAGTTTAGAGCTTTATGGTCTGAACTGGAAATGCTGAGGCCAAACACTACTGATCAAGATACCCTGATGGAAAGGCGTGAACAAGATCAAGTCTTTGGGTTGCTGCTGACTCTGAATCCGTCCTTTAATGATCTTATCAAGCACATGCTGAGATCACCAAAGCTTCTATCTCTAGAAGAGGTGTGTGCACAGATTCAAAAGGAGAAATGACCCTCATATTGTTTCGTGGAAAAGGAGACATGTCCCTGGCTAACAAAGCAGAGGTGATTCAGGCTAACAAAGCTGTGTATAGAACTGAAGAAAGAAGGTATGGTAAGGACATGAGGTTTGGAGGCAACTTTGATCATTGGAAGAAGCCGGGTCACAAAAGGAGTCAGTGCTGGATTCTTCATCCCCACCTCAAACCAACCAAGTTTATGAAAGAAAGGGAAGAAAGAGCTCACCTTTCTAATGAAGAAAGTAAAGTCGGTCCTTCAGGAGTTGGGTCTACCATGCGTGAAGGTGAAGGGAAGGCCATGGCATACTCTTTAATAAAGAACATGGACCAAGAGCTCATAAGGAGGTCCGACAGCAATGCCCTCATCAAAGATCTTAAGGAGAATGGTAACAAACTCGGAAACACCCTTGGATAATCATATTCTTCTCATAGATTGCCTAAGACTCTTGATCCAGTAAATGCTTTAGGAGAATCACATAGATACCGCTGCTAGTACTATAACTAAACCATTGATTGTTGATTCTGGTGCTTCTCATCATATAATAAGTGATACCAGTCTCATAAAAGATATAGAACCTTCTTATGGTCATGTGATGATTGCTAATGGTGACAGAGTAGCAATAAAAGAAATTGGGAAACTGAATTTTTTGATAAACAGTCTAGAGCTTTTTATATGCATGAGTTCACTTCTAATCTATTATCTGTCAAAAAATGCACTACTGATGTACAATACAATGTTATCTTTAGTCCTAATGATGAGAAGTTTCAGGATATTGAGAGCAGTAAGTTGATCGGAAAAGGAGTAACAAAGGAAGATCTTTATATGCTTGAAGACAATATTCCTGTTTCTAGTTCTAGTTACTCATTTAGTTATGTTTATGCTTTAAATAATGATGCATTGTGGCATGCTAGATTAGGTCATCCACATGTTAGAGTTCTTTGTTTAATGTTACCAGGTGGCTTCTTTAAAATAATGAGTGTGAAACATGCATTTTGGGTAAACATTGTAAGGCAGTCTTTAAGAATTCACGTACTATCTATGAAAAATGTTTTGATCGTGTTCATTCTGATGTTTGGACTGCTCCTTGTTTATCTAAATACTTATGTTTTCAGACTTATTAAAACTAAAGATAGGGTGCTTGATGCATTTAAAAATTTTTAGACTTATGTTTCTAACAATTATAATGCCAAGCTTAATATTTTCAGATCGGATAATGGTTGGGTATACACAAGTCATGCATTCAAAGAACATCTAGCTCAACATAGGATCCTGCACCAGAAGAGTTTTCCTTATACCCCTCAACAAAATGGAGTGGCTGAAAGGAAGAACAAATACCTCATGGAGGTTGCAAGGTCGATGATATTCTAAACCAATGTCCCAAAGAGGTTCTGCAGTGATATTGTGATATCTGCTTGCTATCTTATCAATAGGATACAAACCAGAATTATATAGGATCAGTTTCCATTTGAAGTCCTCAACAAGATTAAGCCATCTTTGGATCATCTAAGGGTGTTTGGATGTCTTTCCTATGTGCTGGTACAAGGATAAATGAGGAAAAGTTGGAACCAAATAGAACTAGGGCCATGTTCATTGGATATTCTACAACTTAGAAGGGATACAAATTCTTTGATCCCCAAACATGGATTCTTCTAGTATCTCGGGATGTCAAGTTCTTAGAGTTAAAAGGTTTCTATGAAGAAAAGAGTTGGGAAGATCTTAAGGATTTAGCTCAAGCATCTGACAAGGCTATGAGCCTTAGGATGATCATGGAAGGTCTTGGGATTAACTTAACCCAGGATCAGAAGAAGTAGAATGTGCCTAGCCCTCATGAAGCTGAAGAAACATCCCATTTTGATCATGAGGGTAGAAATGAACTAGAAGATGGTGGTTATGAGGAGGGAAACTCTAGAAGTCCAGATCAAGGTGTATGGGAAATGAGAAAGCAACTGAGGGAAATGCTCAGAATGAAGGTTATGTGCCTGAAGAAGAGGGTGAAGAGGATCATGAGGAAGCAATAGAGCCAGAAGTAAAGGTTCCATTAAGGAGGAATACTAGGGTAAGGAGGCATCAATCTGACTGGGTAAATAGTAGAGCCTACTATAATGCTCAAGCTGTCGCCCAACCTAGTCAAGCTGTCTCCCAACCTAGTCAAGCTGTCTCCTCAATTTCTGAGTTTCCTAAGGAGCATTGTGCATTTATCATCAGTCTGGATGGTTCCAAGGTCTTATGATGAGGAAATGAGGAATGGATGAAATCAGTGGATGATGAAGCAAATGCAAATGCAATGATCAAGAATGAGACTTGGTATGAGAGTGAACTCTTAAAAGGGAAGAAGGCAGTTTCAAGTAGATGGATCTTTACCATTAAGTACTTACCAAATGAGAAGATAGACATGAAGAAGACAAGACGGGTGGCAAGAGGCTTTACTCAAACTTATGGAGAGGATTATGTAGACACATTTGCTCATGCGGCAAAGCTTCATACTATCTGGATTGTTTTGTCAATTGCAACCAACTTAGGATGGAATCTGTGGCAAATGGATGTGAAAAATGCTTTCCTACAAGGAGAGCTAGAAGAAGAAGTATATATGCATCCTCCCCCTGGTCTTGAAGGTCTAGTAAAGCCAGGAAATGTGTTAGGATTGAGGAAGACAATTTATGGGTTGAAGCAGTCTCCAAGAGCTTGGTACCACAAGTTGAGCACCACTCTGAATGGACGAGGTTTCATTAAGTCTGAGTTTGATCACAAACCGGTTCTCTAACAAATCCCTCAGGTATTATTGTTCTACTGGTTTATGTTGATAATATCATCAGACCTGGGAGTGACAAGGAAGGCATACAAGCCACCAAAGGTTTTCTTAAATATGTGTTTGAAATTAAAGATTTGGGAGAAATGAAATACTTCCTTAGGATTGAGATTTGTAGATCCAAGGAAGGATTGTTCATGTCCCAGAGGAAGTATACTATTGATCTTTTGAAAGATTCAAGTAAGCTTAAAGAAAAGACAGTAAGAATGCCCATGGAGGATGGGTACAAGGTTCCTCGTGAGGAGAGATTGAAGACATCAAACCATTTCATTATACCAAGCTTTATCGAAAGCTAGTTGATAAGCTAATCTATTTGACTATCACACGTCCTGATATTTGTTTTTCTGGAACCAGGTGAGCCAACACATGCAAGTCCCAAAGGAGCACCACTGGAATATGGTGGGAAGGATCCTGAGCTACTTGAATTGTTCACCTGGCCAAGAAGTGTGGATGGGTTGCGACAATAGCACTGAGGTGGTTGGTTACTGTGATGCGGATTGGGCTGGTGATAGGGAAGATAGGAAGTCAACCACTGGCTACTGCACATTCATTGGAGGGAATCTGGTCATATGGAAGAACAAGAAGCAGAATGTGGTGTCATGTTCCAGTGCTGAAGCTGATTATAGAGCAATGTTGAAGCTGACAAATGATCTGGTATGGATCAAAGACATTTTGAAGCACTTGGGTATTAAGCAGTCTACACCAATGAAAATGCATTGTGACAACAAAGCAGCCATCCACATAGCCACCAATTAAGTGTTTCATGAGAGGACCTAACATATTCAGGTCTATTGCCACAAGGTGAGGCAGATGATTGGACTTGGGATCATCTTGCCATGTAATACTCGTAGTGAAGATCAGTTGGCGGATGTATTCACTAAAGCCGCAAGACATAAGACCATTGAGTCTATCCATACCAGACTTGGACTACTTGGTCTCACTCTTAGCAACTCATCCCCTCGATCATTAAGGTTTTATCCCAATTGGGGTTTCTTTGATGAGGTTTTTAATGAGGAATATCTCATAGCCATTCCAAGCTTGACCAGTTCCTTTTGTCAAACTTGAGGGGGAGTGTTGAAATGAGGAGTTGATATTATAGAAGAGGAGGTTTAGAAGGGTTTAACATGAAGGAAGGAAGAGATGAGAAGCTTAGTCAAAAGTTGGGAAGTGGTACGAACGATACGGACGGTACAGATTCCACAAGCAGACTACCTCGCCAATCACCTAAACTGGTGAATCCACACGAGGGTTGATGATCAAGATAAGTCAAAGAGACAAAGACTTTGAAGAAAATAAACTGAAAATTTCGTTAATTCTTGGGTTAAAGGTTCGTCGCTAGCAGTGAAAGACCTAATGAGCTTATATATTGCTCAGTACAAAGACTTAGAAAGCTAAAGAAAATGGAACATAATGAAAATATCAAAAACTGGCCATTACGCTTAAATGAGGGAAATTGGGACAAAAAGGAAGTTTTGATGTTTTCTTTGTATGTTGATAGCTTAGGAAGGAAGAAGTGATTCACTAGGACGCTCCTGGACGTGTGTAGAGGCTCCAAAACGCAGAATCTTAGACAAGAGAGTCGTTGGTCTTCATTAACTTCAAGTGTGTATGCATCCATGTAAGGTAAGTCGGAAAATAATGGGATCCTCTTGAGAATGTGTCTTCTGGTGCATCTTAAGATGTTTTGGAGTGCCTCTGATTGATTTATATGGTCGCATAGTTGTAATTCTTGAGGTTGGTTTCATGTGAATCATGGATCTTCCAAATAAGGAAAGTGCAAAACTGGTTTGGCTGGTTTTGGAAAATTGATCATATCTTCAAGTTTCCTAGCCCATTTCTTGTGATCTTGGCTTTCTGAAAAGCTGATAAACTCCTCTTGACTTCTAAAATTTGTTTTGGTTGGTTCCGACTCTTTTTGGGCTTAAATCTTCTTCTAAAGGCTGGTACTCAAGGATGAACATAAGAGAATTTCCAGTTTGAAGATTTCATATCTTCCTGGTGCAATTATCTGTTCCTATGAATCTAATTGTGATTTTGCCGTATTCGAATTTAGAATTAGGGAAAATTAGCCTCGTGGATAAATTCCTTCTAGTCGGTAAGATATCGCTGATTTACTTAGCATACATCATGGATAGTTCTCGGTTTGGTTGAGTAATGGGTCTAGTTGACCTCTGCTTCAGAAATAGGTTTGATAGCCGCATCATACCCCCCCCCCCCCATGAAAATGTTTCGATCTAAAAATTGGATAACCAGAATCAAGATAGCACAAGTTAGGTTTCATTCTCTTGTGATTCTAAGGTCTAACTTTGGTATTGTTTCAGTTTGGAAATGGGTTGCACATCAGGTTGTTCTCCTTTGAGAAGATAGGATAGGATATCACTCTTCTGCCTCTCTCTCAAGTTTGACTGGTCTCTACTTGATCTGAGAAGCGTTCGTGCCATTTTTTCCTTGGTAGCAATGGTGTTGATCACCATTTGGAGTGGTGCCTTCTTGTTAAGCAACAAGCTCTTCTCCTTTCAATCTGAAATAATCTCATTATTCTGGGCAAGAAGCCAGTGTGCTATATCTGTCTTTGGAGTTTCATAAACATAACATGGAACGGTCATACTTATTTTGATTAAATCAACAAGTTGTAGTATGATTTGCCTTTTGCTTCTAACCTATTCTTCGTGTCTTTTGAACAAACAAGGTGGGTGGTGTGATTTGCTTGTAACTTTTCACCTTGTTTTTTCCAATCTCCTAAGGTACCTATACTTGAATCAACACTTATGGGAAAGATCAAGTGTTTTATGCTTGAAGTGGAGGATTCATAAACAGAGTATTGACTAAGATTTAGAGCTTTACTTACTTGGTTACCACTCATAGCATTTTGCATTGATTCAGCGTTGGTATTTGTCAACTTTAAAACATGATCAGATGGTGAGAAAGTCTCTAGGGTATAATGCTCATTCTCCTCATGTTGGTGATCTAATGGACGTGTCTCCTCGTTACCTCGACCTTCAACATTATGGAGAAATTGCAAGTGCATTATACCAGCATTTTGATATGTAGAATTAGTTGCATTTAGTTCTGAAATCAACTTATCTTGAACCAAAGCTTGAGATATCTCAAGTTTTGGTTTTCCTTGCACAGCAAGGTTTAGCTCTTCACCTTGTTCCTATTGGTCTACATGCTTCTTTTCCATCTCTAAACATGTGTTAACAATTTCTTGCAAAGACAAGGGCGTGAAAATTGCATTGGACTCTTTAGAATCTGATTTGATTGGCTCACTTACTTCCAAGTTGGTTTCATTTGCTTCTCGTAGTGCTAAATTCACAGCTCATTTTGTGGGGCAATAAGATGACCCTGGCCTTGACACCTATTATAAATAATCTCAGGTGGTTTTAAAAGACTTAAGTACTCACCTTGGTTTCTTTTGAATTGAGGTGTCTGCACTCGTTTTGAACTTTGCCTCTGGTTTAATGGCTGAAAGACATGGGGTTGTACTACTCTAGTAGACACCTTCTGAGCGTGTTGTGTAGGGTTGTGAGTTGCAAATCGGTCTCTCATGACCCCTTGAATTGTTCCCAAGTGCGTATGGGAGGCTCCTGGAATTGTTCCCTAAAATTTTCTTTTATGTTTTAATACCTTTGAGCCTTTTCAGTGAGCTGTCCTAGACCATAGGACAAGTATTCTCCCTTTGGAATGGAGTTGTACTTGAAGTACCTTTCCATTTCCTCTACCCACTGAAGATGGTTTCTAGGGTCTTTACTTCTTCTTGAAAACTTATACAAAGAAAACTCATTATATGAATCATAGTGAAAGTTTAAAGCTACCTCATGCTTATGTAGCTGTTTCGGTTTAACTTTAACCAAAGGTTTTGGATAGGTTCTTGGGGGTAATCTCCTCATAATGAAATTTTCATACATCAGCTCTTTGACATATGCCCAATCTGGAGTTAGTTCCTTGAAGTAGATGCGACATTCTTCCTCTTGAAGCCACCATTGGTAAGCTTCTCCTACAAGGGTGTCAAAGGCTATGGACAGCTTCTTATATTCTGGAACTTTGTACTCCCAAAAAATAATTTCCATGCCTTCTTCCAATCTGGAGTAGGTCTCTTTTCCTGAAAAGGACACGAGTGTTATAGCTAAAACTGTTGAACTATCTGTAAATTTTATCCAAGGTTTGAAATAACTTTTGTTGATGGTATGGCTCTTGTAGTGGTCTGGTGGCTTGGAATCACGCTCCCCAGGACATGGCTCACCCTCATATTCTTCTTCAGTCCATGACCCTATACACTGGTCATTTTCTTCATAGCAGTGTCCATAGCTTTGTTCTTCCCATGAGTATCACAGTACTTTTCCCCAATCAACTTCAAAAATATTGTACTCATCAGCTTCTTCTTCAGTCGACATGTCTACTAAGTGATAGGACAAAATCTTGCAAGAAGAAAAATAAATTATTCAGAGAAAAATAGTTAAAAGAAAACATGTAGCAAACAAGTTAAAGGAAAGGATATAAGAGACCAAGATACAAAATTGAAGTTTTCAGATTTATGTTAAAAACAAACTAAAGAATATAACATTTTTTAAATAACTTTTAAAATAAATAACTAATGATTTTTTTTTTGTTTTATGGCCAAATCATATATAAAAGAATAGGAGATAGAAAAAAGTGTTGCAAGCAAAATATTTGAAAAGAAATAAGTGTAGTCGACCTAAAAGGAATTTTTTTTGTAAACCCGTCTTATTACTAACACTTTTAATGTTTTTAATGATAATGGATCTAAACCAGAAATAATTTCGATCTGCTAATGAACAGAATGAAGAACACACGTTTTATGATTTTTAGATTTGGACAGAAATGAAACAACTAAAGCAGCAAGAAACAAAAACTATTTCTTTTTATAGGTTTTATAATTTTATTAGAAGAAACAAGATAAACTAAATGAAACAGAAACAAATATTACTTTTATGGGTTTTAAGTTTATCAAAATAGAATCTAGATGAACAAATGAATGCAAATGAAAAGAGACAAGGATACATATGACCTGATGCTGAAGAAACTCCCGCTCTGATACCAGAAATGATGTAAACCTAAGCTGCCAAAGGCTCACTGATAATAGATGATGGACTCCAACAAGAGGGGTGACTTTTACAATCGATCTAATCGACCTTAAAACAAGCTGGATGGAAGAGTTAATTATGATACTAATATACCTTGTCATTTACTAGTTTTAGACCATCATTTGGACCCTATTTGGAGTCTACTATGTATATCTAGACTGTGTTTTAGAGTCTTATAAGGTCAAGGTACGTTTTGGATCATTATTGAGATAATATAGTTTGTTAGAGCATTAAGAGAAGATATTCAGTAGCTGTTCACGATCAGCTATGTCAGAGTCGAAGCCAAGCATGGTCATCGATCGACGGAGCATCCTTACTGTCGATCGACAGAGCATCCTTGCTTTCGATTGACGGCCTACTCACACAAGTATTGGCCGACTTCAACCCCAAGTAAAGAAAAATTATGAGAATGCCCTTGAACGATTTTGGACCTAGTTTATAAAAGTTTTGCCATTGTTTAGGCAGAGGGACACATATTTCATATTACAGAAAGTATTATTTACCGTTTTTTAGCTTTCTTAGTAGTTTTAGAGGAGAAGATCTGAACTCCTTCAAATATTTGTATTGGAACCCAATTATTTATTCTATGCATCATATTTTTCAGATTATCATGGTTTTTGTGATTATGTTTGAGTAATTATCTTGTTATATTTAGGGTTTATAATGGTATTGATTAATTAGCCCCAAAATATGATTTCTAGTATGAAGAAATATCAATCTTGGGAATTGTTTTATTGCCTGAGTTCTAGAGGAGCTAACTAAACACGTGAACTTAGGACATGTACAACTATGAGAGTGGGTTTTTTTGCAAGAATTGATTCCATTGAGCTAGGTTGTTAGATACATGCGAGAGCTGGATTAATTAACCTATCGGGCGAACTTCTTGTCTTGTAACCGTCGATCGATTCTCGGCCTTAGCTGTCGATCGATGGTCGACTCCTTGGTTCGCATACGTGAGTTGGAACAATAAGGGGTCAGATTTGTTGATTAAGGTCCTTGCATATTAATAATTTCATGCATCCTATCCACTATAATTCACTTGCCCAAAACCCTAGATCTATCTTTTCTATGTTTGAATCAACTTAACTTATTTAGACCATTTCCTTTTCATATAAAATCTACATTAAACCTCTTATTTATAGCTTACTTAGCATAACCATTACGAATACATAAATCTATTGTGTTCCCTCTCTCTGAATTCGATCCCTAAGTACTAGAATTAAACCTCTCTTGGCAAGAGTAGTTCGTAGGGTTAATTTGATAGATTGTCTGGTTTAAAATAAACCTTAACCCGTTACGCTGTCAAATTTGGCGCTGTTGCCGAGGTGGGTGAAAGGATCGCCTTTAGATTTATTTTCTAGGGTTTAGTCTAAGCTTTTTTATTTACTGCAAGTTACTACAATTTCTTTTTCTTGTCTTCCAGGTGCATGCCCAACAGTACCAGAAGCAAAAAGAACAAGGAATTACTCTTCTCAGACCCGTTGCAATCGAACGTTCCTTCCGAAAATATATATGAAAAGCCTTGATCGACAGTAGCACTCAACCGTCTATCGACGCTCATTCACAACCAACATTGATCAATAGTACCCACACGACATCGATCAACGGTAGCTTGCGAGTTCAGATGGTTACAACTTTAGTTGTGGTTCGGTATGAGAGAGGAGACTTGTATGGCCCTGAAGGTCTTCTGCGTAAAGCAATAGGTCAGATAATTGACGATCAGAAGGCTGTAATCCTTGAACCTGAAGCAGACGCTGCAGTAGCTTGACCTGAAGCTACCACCCAACCTGCTCAAAGGACACTGGAAGAATACAATCGTTCAGACCAGTTCTATGCTAACAGATCCGCTATTCATCCTCCAGCTTTCCAGAGGAATTATTTGAGATCGAACCGTCCTTCTTCGCACTTGTTGCGCAGACACCCTACCATTTATTGCGGCATGAGCACCCGATGGATCACCTAGAGCGATTTGAGGATCTAGTATATTCTATTAAACCCAATGGAGTCCTTAGGGATCATCTATTCTGTAAGCTTTTCAAGTACTAACTTGCAGGAGATGCTTCGCATTGGCTTAACCAACTACCATCAGGATCTCTAACATCCTGAACAGACATCAAGAATGCAATCCTGCACAATTTCTTTGATGATGCACATGCAGAAGACTTGATAAGCAGAATCACTACATTCACACAAGAACCTGGAGATTCATTCAAAAGCTTTTGGTTCAGGTTCAAGTCCTACCAGAGAGACTATCCACACCATGGTTTCAACGAAGTGCAACTGTTTAGCAATTTCTTCAGAGGTATTGATCTGCAGTAGCAGATAGATTTAGACACAGCTAGTGAAGGAAACTTCAGTTCTAGGTGTCCAGAAGAAGCAACAAGGCTTATTGAGAACTTGACATCTAGCAATAGCACCAAGAACACTGACTATGAGAGAAAGAAATCAACTCCAACTTTGAGCAAGGAGCAGATAGGTGAAGTGAAAGCAAAGCTGGATAGTGTTCATAAATTTCTCAAGAAGCAAGAAGGTGAAAGCCCTGGAAGAAGGAGAAAAGGAGGAAGATGTGAATTTGTTGGTGGAAACAGTTTCCAGAGATAGGGAAATCAAGGCTACAACAGAAACTCTGATGGTGGAAACATGGGTAAATACAATCCGAATTCACAGCAGCAAAAGCCTCATGAGAGAAAGTTAGAAGCTTTGGTTGGTAGAATACTAGAGCAGCAGCAGCAGATGACTGTGAACTCCAATTGAAAGATAGATGCCATGTACATCAACCTCAACAAAAAGTTTGAGACTCTCAACACTCATGTCAAGAAGTTGGAAAATCAAGTGGTCCAAACAAGTGAGGTCACTAAGAGAAATGAGACCCTGATTAAGAAGAAAGGGGAAGCTATCCAGAAGCACCACATCAATGCATTGATAGGTGATGATTTCTCCATGGAGGAGATTTTTGTGTACACAGTGCTATGTCCTTCGGCAGTTCGCATTGGTGTTGATCGATACCTGAGCCGGTACATTGATCAACGAAACCTTAGGAATCTGTTGCTTATCTGAATATTCATCAATATCATTATGAACACTAAATCTAGCAGGTGGATCGATTGAAGCATGATAGTTGTGACAGAAAACCATAGATGAATAGATGAAACTGCAAAAGAATAAATATAATAAACAAAGAAGTTCCAAGAGGACTCTGAAGGATTTTCTCTCTTCACTTCTAACTAAAAACATTGAATAGAATAAAGGTTCTAAACCATAGCCGTCAACAATGGCTTAGAAACACACATAAATAAGATTTTAGGTCGTCCATGGATATTCTAGTAATTTGTTGTAGCTTCTGGGATTAAGTCAGTCTTGAAATATACTCAGCCCGCGTTCTCGCATCACCGTCGATCGACACTAAGGCTGCGCTGTCGATCAACAGTCATTCATCTTCTCGACAGCTTCACCTCGCGAGGCAGACTTACCAATATTTAGGAATGCGGGCTTAACGTCTGATACATGATGCTGATTGACCTGAAACCAGTGGCATTGGAAATCTAACTCAAAGATATATTTTGGGCCAAAATATGGTCTTAATCTAACGGTGTGAAGATCTCCATCCATAGCTAAACATCTAATGCGCCTGTGCAGTTCTGCACCTCAAAAAGCTTCAGAATCACCAAAGTTCTCCATAACGTACATGAACCTGAAAATACTCTAAGACATACTCCAAACTCATATTATAGATTCTAAAAAGAACATATACTATGGCGTAAAAGTGGTAAATTCTATGGTATATCAAATCCTCCATACTTAACATTTTGCTTGTCCTCAAGCAAAAAATATCATAATCTGAAAAAGGTTTGAAAACACAGGGACTCACAATATCTCTAACTTATCTTTATCACCTCTACTATGTTGCAACCACATCAAATAGTGCTAATCTTAGAGAAACTTTATATACCTTGTCCTACTTTAGCAAATAAATTCATTCTATCATCAACTTGGCAAATAATAGTTTGACTCACCCATCTACTAACCTCAGTTCTTCCATAAAATAAAAATATAGGCTTTACCTTGGGAGTATCGATCAAAGGACACATAGACTTTTACCCCTGCAAGTTTTCTGAACACATAGGTAGTATTCTTCTCTGATCTCTCTCTTCCCTGTTTTCTCTCTTCTCTGAATCTTTTTAAATCTCAAACACAATGGGAAATGATTCTGATACAGTCCTTTTTGCCATCTTATCTTTGATTTCTTCTTTCTCTCTTTTTTTTGACAAAGTGTAAGCTAATAGTGGGGTCATCGGTAATGTACCTACCTTCACTTCCAACAATGTGTGATCATTCCTTTGAATTAGAATAATGGGGTCATCGATAATGTACCTACCCTTCTGGATATAAGGAAATCATCTCAATATTTTCTTTCTTTCTTTTTATAGTTGTCGAGGAGTGCGAGAAAAGGGAAGATTCCGATCCAATGTATGCCAAACCACAAACAAAGCAAATAAGTCAATATTAGGTTAGAGGTTAGCTTTGGTTCCTTCAAACTTTCTAAGCAAGTGTGATATAGTGGCAGGATGATCCACTTTGGTATCTCTAGTAGTCTTTGTATGCAACAAGTCTAAGAATGGTGCTATAGACTGGTTAGTGAACAAGTAAAAATATAAATCTGATCATAATCCCCTCTTGACTCATAAAGGTTTTGTAAAACTTATATAGATATAGCAAATAAAAGCTCAAGACAATAAATAGCATCAGTGAACCTCCCCAAACTTAAATAACATTGTCTCCAGTGTTATCCCGCCATGGTTTGGTCAGGATAAATAAATCATAAGGATAAAATTTAAAATGGAAAAACTATATACATGCTTGCTGATGTTGATCGTCGATCGACACATTTAAGTGGCGATCAATCGATGCTCGATTTGCTCAGTCGATTGACAATGATCAGGTGTCGGTCGATGCTATGTGCATCCTATCTTCGCCGAATCTTTTTTACCTGAAATAAAGGAAAAACGATAAACCAGTAATAAATGAAAGCAAAACAAAATTTAAAACTTACTAACCAGTGGGTTGCCTCCCACTAAGAGCTTTGTTAAATTCTTTAGCTTGACGTTTTGGAACTCTGGTTTAGTCCAGATGAGATTCAGAACTAGCTCCAAAACATAACCCAATGTCCAATATCTTCAGCTTTGTCATAATTTTTCTGAAAGCCTCCATAGAATTTTCTCCATTCTCTATTATATCAGAAGTAAGGAATGCTTTAAGCATTGCAAACGGCTGTGAGAAGCATCTTCTGCGCACTCTGTATTTCCTGACACCACTCTGTATTTCCTGACACCATCTGCAAACGGCTGTGAGAAGCATTGCAACCGGCTGTGAGAAGCATCTTCTGCGCATTCTCTCCTTAATTGATTCTACTTCAATCATGTAACCTGGCTGTTCGTTCAACGATGAGTGTCGATCGATATCAGGTAGCTGTCGTTCGATATCAGGTGGCTGGTGTTGATCGATGTCAGCTTTCAGTGAACTCTTTCTTTTAAAATTTTCAAGCCATTCTTCTAACTTCAAGAAGTCTTCCATAGTGATTTGTTTACTCGGATCCAAATATGAAATTTGAAGCAGTTCTTCATCTTCTAGCTCCAAGAAATCTTCCATGGTGATATCTCTGTCTCCATCTAGGAAAAGATAACAACTTGACACATCAGTGCTTTTTAGTATCGAGTCTGTAATATATTGAGGAAAACTCGATATTTTTGGATTCCAAGTGGTGTTGACTAACAGCAGGGGTTGGTGTCGAACAATGCTGAGGTCTTTGTGTTGATCGACGCCGAGGTATTTGTGTTGATTGATGCTGAGGTCATATCACTAATATCAGCTTCTTCCTCTCTGCTAAGTTCTCCCGATCCATGTTCCTCATCATCATCTACCATATATCTCAACATAGATTCCATCTCGATCTCAAGAATTGCTGCAACATCAAAGAGAAAGTCGATGTGGAAGGCTTTCATGATGTCATTCCAGGTAGTGAGAGATTCAGGTGGCAACTTCATGAACCAACATGCTGATTCTCCAGCAAGAGAGTATGGGAATAACTCACAGAAGTAGTAGCTTTCAGAAACTCCATTGCACTTAATGGTCGACGCTAGATCTTCAAATATTTCTAGGTGGTTAACGGGAAATTCATGAGGATGACCATGAAAAGGATGCTGACCCACAAGAGAGATAAATGCATGAATCAGCACAAAATCATTCATCTGGAGTGTAGAACGACGCATCGCACACTTGTTAGCGTAGAACTCTTCAGGCCTGTTGTTGTCTCTAAGTGTCTTTTTGTTAAGTCCTAGCATTCACAGTAACATAA
This sequence comes from Moricandia arvensis, assembly GCA_905132765.1. Classification (NCBI taxonomy): domain Eukaryota; kingdom Viridiplantae; phylum Streptophyta; class Magnoliopsida; order Brassicales; family Brassicaceae; genus Moricandia; species Moricandia arvensis. The sequence goes on along the minus strand of CAJHQP010000233.1, from coordinate 111,291 downwards.
GTAGCATCAGGGACAGCAGTCCCTTGTGCATAAATCAAATGTCCTGCACTGTTACGAGCGCGACCTTCTCCATCCCGTAAAACCCCATTCTTGTCAAAACTCAGTTTTAGTACAACGACCTTCTCTGTCTTCTCTCAAGCATGTGATGGATATAAATATTGATTGGAACTCTTCCTTACTTCTTGGAAGATCATTCATGGCAAAAATGGGAGCTATCTGCGACAAAAAGACAAAATGTTGCATTTATCCTTGATTGATCGATACAACTTTTATGAACTTGTTAAAGTAAAGAACAAGGGTACTCAAATAGAATTGGGTAATGATCCAGGTTTGATCGCTACATGCTCCTGAAATTATGATCAAGACGACAAGCATGCGGAAAAACATCGATCGACACCCAACCCATGGTATCGGTCGACGGTAGCTACAACCATAACCTGCACAAAACCCACCCTTCAGTATCGATCGATACTCAACTTCTACCATCGGTCGACGATTATTCCACAGATCAGAAAAACAAAGAAAGTCAAGAAGACATAGTCTACATTGGGCAGCAATACCATGGGATGATGTCATAAACCAAAAACCCAGAATTTGATGGTTCTTACTTTGAAGAAGAAGCGGTTGAGTACCATGCTTCTGCACTAGACGAGGCTGGAAATTTCAGAGGATCCTATGGAACCTGGAATGCAGCATCAATCGTTGCTGGCTTAATCCTATCGATCGACGATAATCTGGTAGGATACAATGAAGATTATGGCTATCTCAGACCAGATGAGGTTTGAATTATGAGGGACCTAGATGGATATGCACGAGCAATGGATGGAAAGATTTCTCAATGTGTCCAAGGACGATGAAATATTGGCTATGTCCAACGGATCAGGGAATCTCTTCAGAAAACAAACATCAATTGGGGCAGTCAGTTCAGCGTTGACCGACAGAAAAACTTGGCCATCGATCGATGGTCACCACGCAACATCTGGGCAGAGGCTGGTAACAGAGGAGTTATTACAAGACAAGTTTGATGGAGTTTACCTTTCTCAGGACTTGATGAAGGATATTATCTACAAGAGTTTGGAAGGTATTTCAGAGCCAACAGATGCCAAACTCAACATGTTGATGGGACGCATTCAAGCACTCGAAGAAAGGATGAGCAGATTGGCATTTGCTTAAAGGAAGATGGACGACCAGAAAACAAAAGCAGATGATGCTATGAGAGGCTTCATAAGTGAATAGTTTGAGACGAGCAGAGACTATGTGGATACTTGCTTTTCACATTGGTTTGATGAACCACCTTCCTAGACCAGAAGTCCAAACGTCGAGCTTAAGACTATAATCAAGCGCTGAATGGGAGGAAACCCACCATTTAGTAAATTTTATTTTTAGTTACTTAGTTATTAATCACTTTTTCTTAATTACTCCAAGTTTTCAAAGGAGGAGTAGAAAAGTTCCAAACCACCATTGGTCGACACCAACACCTCACCATCGGTCGACGGCTTGGATGTATCACCATCGGTCGACACTCAACAACGACCATCGGTCGACGCTCTTTACGGAGTTTGGCAACATCGACTTTCTCTCTACCTTTTGCATATGATTTAGTTTTTACTAACCAAACCCGACGGGATATCACTGGGAACATTGTTATTTAAGTCTTGGGGAAGTTCACTGATGCTTTTATATATTTTGAGATTTTATCTATTAAGTTTTTCAAATATTTTTATAGAATCAAGGAGGGTATTATGATCAGAACATATTTATTGACTAACCACACTATAGCATCATTCTTAAACATGTTGATTGCAGTGATTACTAGAGATGCAAAAGTGGATCATCGTACCATTAGATCACACTTACTAAGAAAGTTTGAAGGAACCAAAGATGATCTCCAACCTACTAGTAACTACTTTGCTTTCTTTGGGCTTGGTATACATCAGATCAGATTCCTTCTGCAAGTTTGTAAGGTACTAGTCTGTGTATTTCTGATTTCCCTTCTCTCTCTCTCTATATATCTTTCTCTCTCTCTTCAGAATCTAATAGAAAATATTGTGATTATTTCTTGAGATGCAGAGGGTAGGTACATTACCGATGACTCCACTATTCTAATCCAAAGGAATGATCACACATTGTTGGAAGTGAGGGGTAGGTACATGATATGTCTTGGTTTTGGGGTAGGTACATGATATGTCTTGGTTTTTACCTGATTTTACCCATGATATGTATACGGTTTAAAGGTCTTTATTATGCATGTCGTATGGATTTAGAGTCCTTACAAGTTCAAGTACTCACTGGAAGCAATTGAAGCTTTTAGATCATTCTTGAGTTGGAAGAGTACCCAGCCGAGAATTCAAAGTTAGAACAAAGAAACACAAAGACCAATGATCAACGCCTCACTTTGAGTGTCGCTTGACGATCAATACTTCTGTCGAGTTACTTAAAATTTGACGAAATCACGGTTATACCCAGACGTTCCATTATTTTCAAGACAAGTCGCTGGCCGAGTTTAAGGCTATTTTAGGTTATCTAGCTGTTTTGCAAACCACCACTTTTTACACAACTCTTTTGATACTTGCAACATTAACAACTACCTTCGGAGAGAGATATCTATTTGATTATCAGACTAATTTCTTGAACTCCCTGGTTTTATTATTGTTATTATTTATGTAATTAATTTATCTAGTCATCATGTTTATTTCAATCATGACTGAGAAGTCTATTGACAATTTTAGGGTTCTAGGGTAGTTAATGGCTTGCTAATGTTATGAAATTGTTAGGGTTATTCCAATTAGTTCTTTGTTTTAGTAGATCTTAATGTTAAGTTTAATTTGATCACTTCAATCTTAGATTATAGGATCTTAAGGCACAACCGAGAGCTTGGTTATACCCTGAAACATATCTTAAATAGTCTAAAACCCTAGTAACAAACGAAAGTTGAACTAGAGAATTAGAGAACACATCAAACACATTAATCGTTTATGTTTAGAAGTAGTGTCGATCGATGCCACGCAGAGGCTGTTGATCGACACTCTGTTAAGACTCACGAGAGTGATTTATCTAAACACTAAGTTTGATTTTAGAGCAATAGCTTCACTAAAACTCCCAATAATCCATTATCTTACACTGCCTAGTCTACCTGAGAGATCCCCTAAATCTAATCTTTCTTAATAATCTTTACAAACCAAACCAATCCTTGATTCACTATTCATAAATCTATACTTTCATCTAGGTTTATTTCGAAACAACAAATCTATTCTGTGATCTTAGAGTCTTTGTGTATTCGACCCCTAAGTACTACACTGAACCTTTTATTTGTGTGAGTAAAAGTAGCTCATAGGGTTAATTTGAGAGTGTCTAAAAAACTACATATAATTTGGTGTCGTTGCCAGGAAACTCTTTCTTTTGCCATTAGAGTTAGTTTAGAATATAGTCTAGATTTTTATTTTACTTTTGCTAACATATCAGTTTCTTATCCATGATGACACATGTGCCTTTTGAAGTGAATATGGACTCTGGACTTCAAGCATCGATCGACGAAAATCCTTTAACATTGATTGACATTTTTCCAAACACGTCAGGTGATAGACTAAAAATACTAAATCTCAGAAAAATGAAATTATAAATAAATTACCAATGCTTGAATACTTAAACCCCAACAAAACATAATCCAATAGGTCCGCTATTAGATGACAAGAAAACGATACGTGAAACTCTGAACTTAACGCTGAATTCATATCCTTTATCTTTAGAAACCTTTCAGTGGTTTTCCCACTGAACATCAGAACGATCACATTGAGCTTCTAGAAGACATGGTGACTGACGACTTCAACCGTTGCAAGATTTTTCTTTTTTTCCTTTTAGGGGAAGCCGGAAGGTGGGTAAACCTGCTACCACCGGGATCCCTAACTTGCTGTAAAGATATCAGAAACGCTTTCATTAATCACTTCTTTAACAAAGAAAAATATTGGGAAGCAAGGAAACCAATTTCGACATTTCTTCAAGGTGATCGCGAATCCTTTAAACATGCTTGGGAAAGATTAAAAGACTACCAGTTCGTATACCCACAACATGGTTTTTCAGAACCACAACTCATCAACACCTTTTATCGTGGGCTAAGCCAAGACAATCAAACTATCCTGGATACAACCAGCATGGGAAACTTCGGTACACAAAATCATCAGGAAGCTATAGGCTGATTGAAATATAGTTTTGGGTAAAGCCTTTGAAAGAAAGGATACCAAAGGTAAGGAACCATCAACGTCCGCAGAAGAGAAGCACCTTGTCCAAGTTAAAAAGACTTTGTTTTTCGTAGTGGCTCTTCTAGGCAAACGCATTCAATCCGAACAAAATGTTGAGAAGGATGATATTTCAGCTGAGAGCGAAAGACGAATTAAATTCACGTATACGATAATCTTAAGCGATCAGAGAGCTGCAGAAAAATATTGGAAGCTTCTCAAGCAACTATGACGCAACTGTGAAAGAACGTGAAATAAATTTATAAATCAAGAATGGATCAAGTATTCACAGGAAACTGTAGGGTAGCTGTGGACCTCGACAATAAATTGAACTTAATATATTTAGAGACGTCATAGAAATTCGGAACTCTGAGTGATCAAATTAAGAGGATCTAAAACAAAGTTGCAAATAATGCTCTGTCTATCAGAAGAGAAGAACTCCTACCTCGTATGAAATATACCAACCCTAGGAGTCATGTTAATGTTGTAGCCCTACGAAGTAGAAAACGATTAACTCCCAGCGAAAAAGAAATCATCATCGATGAATTCGCTAAAATTGCTCAAGATGTGAAAGAAAAATCAAACCCCGTTCGTACTGACATTGACACACATAGTACTGAAATTCTTCCCGAAACAGGAATTGCAGACCATGCTGACGATCTGGAGGAATTACCAGCAAACTCGAAAGACGGAAATAGAGGATCGTTATATTTCTGTCTTAATCTCGGTGATCTACCGATGGTTTTTGACATGGAAAATATAATCAAGAAACGCTTGATCGACGGTCAAGCCTACCTTATAGGTCATCTTTCTTAAGTGGCTGAAGAGTCATTTATCTATATGTGTTCTAATGACCCTTTAGAAAGAGAAATCACATCTAAAGAAAGTAAAATCTTTGCGTTGGGTGATCGAGTTGAATATGCAATATTGATGGATGCCACCAAAGAAATAATGCACATTGACATTGAGGAAATCGATATATCGACCACCGTCGATCGACAGCCTTCAACAACAGGAGACTGGAGTAAGGAGAAATCACCAAAGGTTGAGCTTAAACCACTCCAATCCGGGCTCAAATATGGTTTTCTTTATGAAAACTCTATCCGGTTATCATAAAGGCCAACCTTAATAGCAAAGAGCAAGCATTTCTTCTCAACTAGTTGCGAAAACATCACAAGGCTATTGGATATTCTTTAGATGACATTCCAGGGATTTCCCCAAATTTATGCATACATATGATACACTTGGAGGATGAATCAAAATCATTCATTGAACACAGAGAAGGTTAAATCCCAATCTGAAAGAAGTAGTCAAAAAGGAAATCATGAAACTTCTAGAAGCATGCGTTATTTAGCTTTTATCAGATAGTAACTGGGTCAGCCTAGTTCACGTTGTCCCAAATAAAAGAGGAATCATGGTGCTGAAAAATGACAAAGATGAATTCATCCCGATGAGGACTATGACCGGACACATATAGTTTATTGATTACAGAAAGCTTGATGCTGCCACACGAAAGGATCATTTTCGTCTCCTCTTTATCGATTAATTTTTAGAGAGACTCGCATGCCACCAATACTATTGTTTTCTCGATGGTTATTCAGGATTTTCCAAGTTCCTATAAATCCGGACGATCAAGAAAAACAACCTTCACATGACCTTATCGAACATTCGCATACCGCATAATGCCCTTCGGACTATGTACTGCTCCTGCAACATTCCATAGTTGCATGATGTGTATTTTTATTGACATGATAGAAGACTTGATGAAAGTTTTCATGGACGACTTCTCAGTTTACGGCGCAAATTTCAAAACATGCCTAGATAACATGTGTAAGGTGTTGGTAAGATGCGAAGAAAAGAATCTAGTCCTGAACTAGGAAAAGTGCCATTTCATGGTCAATAGTGGAATCGTTGAGGGACACAAAATATCAACAGCCGGTATCGAGGTGGACAAAGCCAAAATCGAGGAAATACATGTTTACCACCACCGACCAACGTGAAGGACGTCATAAGCTTTTTAGGAGACACTGTATTTTATAGAAGATTCATATAAATTTTTAGCAAGATAGCTAGGCCTCTCACAGCGCTCCTATGTAAAGAAGGGAAATTCGACTTCATACCTGAATGTCTGACATCTTCTAAAGAAATAAAATCAGCCCTCATATCTGATTTGATTGTGCAAGCACCATATTGGAGTTTAGCTTTCAAAATTATCTGCGACGCCAGCGATTTCACTTTAGGCACTGTTCTGGGACATAAAAAGAACAGGAAGCTGCACGCTAGTTACTATGCTAGTAGGACTACTAGCCATCCATTGGAATGAATGTGAACAAAGTAACCGTCTCGTTCGAATCAGCTACTGAAGACATCCATGAAGATTCGGTCACCGCCATCAGAACATTAATCCAAACCAGCAACCTAAAACTCGACTCATCTTTCTTAATCAACTTCATTATCCATAGCACCTGCACAGTCTGACACTCACATCGCTTATCTCCTCTTCGGTCGCTTCATACACATTATTCTTTTCAGGCGGTGTGGGAACCAAAATTCGCACTGTAGATTTCCGTTGAATTAGGAACGCAGGGTAAATCCTAGTTTCTCAGAGGTCCTGGATATTTGCTAAACCACACGCCAATCGGTCAGAATACAAAGTAAATATCAAAAAACAAAGAAAGAATCGAAAAAAAAGAAAAAATAGATATCTTATTCCGAATTTGCGTATGAGCGTTTATAACAGGATAGGAGACTCGGCTATGAGATCTGTCAGCGAGATCCCTATTTCTCATAACCTAAGACTGCAAAACCCTAGTTGAGTGGCAGCTCGAATAACAAAAACGGAAAATTCCCTAAATGCTCTAATGCTCTGAGTGGAGATTTTTGTGTTTCATCTGCAGCATCACCCTCGAAGTCCTTATATACTCCTCTAGAGGCGGTTGGCTCTTTCCCCTTCTGCCCTTGCTCGAATTTATCGCTTCGCGGTAATATTCTTTTTTTCCTTGATCTTCAAGATTATCTTCGGAAACAGTAACATTTATCCTTCAATCTTGACATTTAACTTCCGAACTTAACATTTATCCCTTCCTGCAAAATAAAGGATAAAGCATCACAAAGTTTGGGCTTGACTTCGGATAAAATCGCGAGTGGGCCTTTGGTCGAGCTTTAGACCTCATCGGGACGTTTTCTGACTTAGGCGTTTCTACGATTTTATCTAAATAATATTGCTAAAACGACGTCGTCCGAGAGTTAGGAACTTTCGTTTGGGACGTATGACTCTAGGTGTTTTAGTCAACTGTTACCGTTTCATATGATTTACCTGATCCTTTCTCGAGAAAATGTGTTCTTGCGGTAAAGTTTCAATGTCAATCCTCATAGAGACGGAACAAAGAAAAGTTTAACAAAGTATCGAGGACGAGGTTAAAATTGATTGATTGATCTGACTTTCCGAACGAGCGAATTGGATTGCTCATGTCACCCAACTCGCCCGTATGGCAAGTTGGGCTTCTCCAACTCGCCATACGAGCAAGTTGGCCAATCCTTGCCGTTCAACTCGCCATACGGGTTAGTTGGTTGGTCCGAGCCGTCCAACTTGCCAAACGAGCGAGTTGGTCAGCCCGTGTTTCTTCCTTTCGAGTTTCTGTCCCGGAGAAATTCGTTGAGACGGTTTCGAGACTGCATTCGTATAGAAACACTTTTTTGGATGCTGATTTCGAGATTACCGGTTTTGACCCCAACAGTTAGCCCCCCAGCTCGCAAGTTTCAGGCACATTTATTGTGGGCGAGAGAGGGTGTTTAACCGGAATCTGCGGTAAAAATTGGTTTTTCTCGAAAAGTTTTTTTCTGATTATTTTAATGCGAAAAATCCTTCAGTGTTTGTTTCTTCTATATATATATAGCCTCTCACTTCACCTTTTCTCCACACTCCCTAATTTTCTCAAGTTTACTTTGCTTTTTAGAATTTTTTTCCTTCAGCCGAAATGTCTTCTTCCAGCAACTTTCAGAGGAGTGGTGACATCGAGATGAGCAATGCTGCTGGTGCAACTCCGCTTGATCTTCCTAACGCTGGACCCGTTCCATCTCATATTACAGAATTTCTTTCCTTCCAGAGCGACTTGGCCCGTCGTGAAGCCGAGGAGGCGGTGAAACCTGCACGCGTCATGCCTCCAAGATTTGTAGCTCCGGACGGCACCTTGGCCCACAAGGTTTCCCCAATGGGCAATGCTGTTCCGCCCAGAGGGGAGATTGCCGCTCATGCTCCAGTATCCAAGGTTCATCCATCGGGTTCCTCTACCCCCCGGCTCAGGTTGTCGATGTGGAGGCCACTCAGGAATCGATGCCTCCTCCTCCAATCAAGAAGACAATCGTCTTACGGTTGTCTATGCCTGGCACGACTCCGGCTCCTACGAGGAAGGGTCGTAAGAGGCCTTGCGTTAATCCAAATGCGCCTACAAAAAGAAGGTTCACCAAGGAGCCTGAGACTGACTCTCTGCCCGTGATGGTGTCTAGACATCGTGCTAAGGTATAATTTGAAAAAAAATCTTCTTCCTTTTCTGTGCATCGACTAATTCTTGGCCACTTCTTTTCTATTGTTCCCAGTTTGTCTCGTTGATCGATGGGATGATAGTGAGTGTGGGTTGGAGGCCGGCCGTCTTGCTAAGGAATTATCGGAATTGTGAGAGAAATCGTTGTGGATTGAAGGGAGATTGATTGTTATCGAGAACGTTCATTCCCTTGAGGTAGCCCAGTTCGAGTTTATTTGTGAGCTGGAGCGGGACCTTGGGAAAAATGCTAGCTCATTGCTTAAAGCGAAAGAGGCGTAAATGGGTAAGTCTTTGGAATTGCACCGACTAAAGGGTAAAATCAACAGTGGGGAAGAATCGTCGATTGGTGTGGTCGATGAGTCCAGAGAGATCGTTCGTGTCGAGTTTCAGACCCCTCTGGCGAGGATTGCTGAATCCCTTGACTCGTTTGCGATTTTCCATGTCAGAGAGTTGGCCTTGGAAAGTATTGAGGGAGGGATGCAGCAGGTCCAGTTTTTCATTGTGATGCGCCTCTGTCCCCGCGATCTGAGAATGGCAAGTTTTCCGCTCCTAGAGCAGAGTTAGCGGATGCGGATGTGGACTTTGAACTGATACTCGCAAGATTGAAATCTGAATGTATCCTCCCAAATTGCTCGGGTGGCTCCGGCGGTCAGGATCCTAAAGCCAAGGAAGGTGAAGGTGAGGCGATTCCGAGGTCAAAAGGGGTGATTGGTGAAGTTGACGCTCCGTGTGCGGGGACGATTGAGTTCGCTGTCTCGTATGAGACTTTGTTTATTTTGATTTCATCTGTTTGTGGCTTTGAATCCCAGTCGCTTCTGCGATTTCTCCTTTTTTTGATGAACTCTATCATTGTTTTCCAAGGTTTTTTCGACTATTGTTATGGGAGTAGAGATTTATGATTCAAGTATAGAGGGGAGGACACGAGTTGTCATCTTGCTCTCAACTCTTTTGCTGATCGTCCTATTTGTTCCTCATTCAGGATGTTTGAAATTTTTTCCAAAGTTCCGAGAGCGATTAGATATGGGCGAAGAAACATGCTTTCAGGATCTCGTATCTTTTTGATATCATGGCTTGAGACGTTAGAGACCAGTGTGCTAGGTTTAAGGCAAGACCTAGGTCTAATCACGGTTCTAGGTGGTGCAGCAACTACTCTGTCTTACATTTCCCGTATCGCTTTTGACCTGATTTCATCCTGCTTTAGAGTCCGCGATATGTCCTCGGCTTTGGTGACTCGTATGGTAGGAATCAAGCATCTCTTCGGGGACAATTTTTTAAGTCTACCGAAAGTGATGACAAAATTTTGGATTTCTTTTATAGCCCTATTACCCTTGTGTCGGGTGTACGAGAGCTTTCTCTACGAGATGGCTTAGCCTGTTTAGGACGTTAAGAGTTTATTGTGATCAGCAACAAACTTATTGCTGGATGTTATTGTTTTTGGATTCTTCGCGAAGGGTACATTTTAAGGTGTACATGTTATATAGTCGTAGGTGGACTGTATTTAGTGTGAATATTTTGTTTCAGGAAGTTTTTACGACACAAAAAGGGGTCCTTCGAGCGTCAGCGTCGACTCGCTGTGTCGAAGGTTGAATTGTTGAGTCGATTTTATGGAGGGAGTTGTGGAATTATGGGAGTTTTTTCGATTTCCGGATTCAAAAATACCGAATCCGGGAATGAATAGTTCTGAGTTTTTGGGAGTATGCGAGTATACGTATACGTATCCACTCCCCCCCCACTTTTTTAGTGAGGGGGGACAGCTGGGCTCATCTTTCGACGGACTGCCTACATACCCTTTTTCGGGGATCAAGCCGTGTTATATTTCAGCTCTAAACATTGTTTTAGTGTTAGTACTTCTTGAGGTGAATAGCATTCCAGGTTCTCGGAATTTTGATGTCCTGCATTTCACGATTTTTCACGAGCCTGGTCGTACCACTTTTAATATGTTGTAGGGTTCATTCCAGTTTGCTCCGAGTTTCCCAGCGTTTTGTTCGGCGTTGTCTGGAAAAATTTTGGAAGGATGAGGTCACCTTCTTTGAATATACGTCTTCGTACGTTAGCTTTAGAGTACTTTGCGGCCGCCTGTTGATAATATTGGATTTGTATAAGGTCCTGATCGCGGCGTTCGCTGATCTGGCCGAGCTCGTCGAGCAGCATGAGATTGTTTGACTCTTCTTGTTCTGGGAGTAACCTTCAGCGTATTCCGGAAAACTCGACCTCCGCTGGGATCATGCACTTTGCTCCGTACACGAGGGTGAATGAGGTTTCTTCCGTTGCACGTCTCGGATTGTATGATGCGACCATAGGACTCTTTCAAGTTCTTCGTCCCATCTACCCTTCTTGGCGTCCAAACATTTTTTGAGTCCATCAAGGATGGATTTATTAGTAGTTTCGGCTTCACCATTGCATTGTGTGTATCTAGGGGTTGATTTTGTTAGTTGTATCTTGCATTTCTCGCAGAAGGCCTTGAATCTGGTCGAAATGAATTGAGACTTTATGTCTGTTACAATTTCGTATGGAACCCCGTGCCCACAAACAGTGTTTTTCCATACGAAGCTTTCAACTTGAGCGTCCTTAATGCTTGCGTATGAGTCTGCTTCCACCCATATTGAGAAGCAATCCGTCAAGATCAGCAAGATTTTTTTTGTTTAGATCTATGCTTGGGTCCGACTATATCCATCGACCATCGCATGAATGGGTATGGTGCCGAGATCGATGAGAGGACCTTTGCTTGGTTGATGGATAGTTGGGGCGTGCCTTTGGAACTGTTCACATTTTCGCGCAAAGTCCTCACAATCTTTGATAGTTGTTGGCCAGTAGTGTCTATGGCGTTTTATTTTGATTGCGAGAGATCTTCCGCCAAAGTGATTTCCACAAGACCCAGAATGGACCACTTTCGTGCCTTTTATCGTTCTATGCAGGTCATGAGTGGCCCTGAAAATATCCACTTGTGTAGTTCCTCATCAACCAAGACGTATAGCGCGGCGTGGGTTTTAATTTTTCGGGCTGCCCATTTTTCTGCCGGGAGTTTTCCGTCGGCAATATACGCATGGATTGCCTTTGTCCAGGGTTTGTTGAATCCTTATTCTATATGTATGGATTCTTGCGTGGCTTGGTCGTTGAATTCATTGGTATCGCCACTGGGAGAGTCAATTAGGTTTATGACAACGGGTGGTCTGATGCTAGGATGTTCTATAAACCCTACCAGAATCACCCTGCTTAACCCTGGGTCCGAGCTTGATGCTAAGGCGGCTAGGGCGTCGGCCAGAGCGTTTTCGGCTCTTAGAAACTGGGTAAGTGCAAACTGGTTGAAGCTTTGGGGTAAATCTCGAACATGTTTTAAGTAAGCGCCCATTATTTTGTCTCTTGCTTTGTATTCTCCGTTGTATTGGCTTGCCACAAGTTGGGAGTCACAGTAGGCATGAATGTTTCGTATTCTTAAGGCGTGTACCAATTGTAGTCCTGCGATCAGGGCTTCATATTCGGCTTCGTTGTTTGAGGCGTGGAAGATTAGCTGGAATGATTGTTGTAGTACTTCCACGGTTGGTGACGTGCGTTTGATTCCAATCCCGGAACCCTGCTTGGATGAGGATCCATCGACGTGGAGGGTCCAGGTCGATATGGGTTCTTGAATGGCTGTGCACCCCACAAGGAGTTCCACTAGGAAATCGGCAAGTACTTGTGATTTTGTGCACGTTTTCACTCAGTACTCAATGTTGTACTCGCTTACTTCGATTACCCATTTTGCCAATCTCCAGTATTGACTAAGACTATGAAAGCTAGCCCGCAATGGAAAATATGTGAGCACTGCGATCATATGGGATTGGAAGTAGGGCTTCAGCTTTCGTGCTGACATTACCACTGCGCGTGCCAGTTTTTCCATCATCGGATAGCACGTCTCTGCGTCAAGCAAAGTTTTGCTTACATAGAAAATGGGTTTTTGCTCGCCGTGTTCTTCGCGGATAAGGATACTGCTTACTGCTGGTTGATACTTTGATGTGCAGGAAGAGTGGTTCTTCTTTTACCAGTTTTGCGAGTACCGGGGGTGGGGCCAAGTAATGCTTCAGCTGTTGGAAGGCCTTTTCGCATTCCTTGGACCATTCGAATCTTCTTCCCCTTCAGCATGTCGTAGAAGGGCAAACATTTGTCCATTGATCGTGAGATGAATCTGTTTAGTGCTGCCACCCTACCGGTCAATCTCTGTACCTCTTATTTCGTTTTCAGAGAAGCCATTTTGATCAGCGCGGTGATTGTTTCGGGTTAGATTCGATCCAAGGGTAGGTCACGAGGTAACCTAGGAACTCTCCCGATGACACCGTGAACCTGCAATTCGTGGGATTTAGTTTCATATTGTTGAGTTTTAGCCTTTCAAAGCATTCTCGGAGGTGGACAATATGATCTTGTTCTTCTAGAGATTTTACAAGCATATCGTCGATGTAAACCTCAATTGTTTTCCCTAGCTGTTCTGAGAACATACGGTTTACAAGCCGTTGATAAGCCGCGCCAGCATTCTTGAGACCGAATGATATTACCCTGTAACACTAAGTGCCGCGGTCAGTTATGAATGCGGTCTTCTCTTGATCGTTGGGATTCATTCTGATCTAATTATACCCAGGGAAGGCATCCATAAAGGACAAGAGTTTGTTCCCTTGCGTTGCGTCGACTAAGCGGTCAATATGTGGCAGCAGGAAGCTATCCTTTGGGAACACTTTATTTAGATCTATGAAATCGACGCAGACTCTCCATTTCTCATTCTTCTTTTTGAGAACCCACTGTGTTAGCGAGCCAATCGGGATACATGACCTCTGTTATGGACCCCACTTTGAGTAGTGTTTCGACCTTGACGTTGACTACTTCAGCGCGTTCTTGTCCCAATTTCGTCTCTTTTGTTTGATGGGCTTGAACGTTGGGTCAACATTGAGCTCGTGACATGTGACGTTGATGTCGATCCCTGGCATATCCTCCATTGTCCATGTGAATGCGTGCGAGTTATTTTCAGACAAGCTAAAAGATCGACTTTCACAGATTCGCTCAGGTTCGAACCGGTCTTTACACAACGATTTGGCAACGCTTCGTCTAGATATACCGAGACAACAGGCTCGCAGGTTGGTTTTCGTTTTTCATCCAAAGATTTGACTGCTTGCGACTGCCAACATATTTCAGTATCGTCCTGTTTAGAAGCGATGTCAACCGAAGACGATTTCTTTTTCGTTGTATGAGGAAATTCAGCTAATGGATTCTTCCGTTTCAGTTCTGCAGCAAAGCAAACTCGCGAAATCCTACGATTTCCCCAGATGGTATCGATTCCGCGAGGGGTTGGGAACTTGAGGCACATATGGTACTTCGACGAGATTGGTTGCATTGAGTTTAACCACAGAGTACCTACGATTGCGTTGTAGGATGTGGGTCAATCGACGACCATGAACTCAGTAATTTTTGACACGTCTCAGGCTTTCACTTAGAGATTGATCGTGTCGAGATTCATGGTAACTTCTCCTGAGAGATCTACTATCGGGATTGGATCTTCCGCGATTTTGGATAAGCCGACTCCCATTCGGTGATGACTAATATCTTTGAAGATGATGTTGGCCGAGCTTCCGGTGTTGACTAATATCCTTGCGACATCGATATTCTGGACTGTCAACTCAATGAAAACGAGACCGTTGAGAGGTTTGATCGGGTTGGTTATTGCTCTTTCCTTGAAAGAGATGACACAACTGTCTGTTTCGTCAGGCATACTATGTCTCAAACATTTGGTTGCTTTTCGAGTTAGATAATCTGAGGCCCCCCTCCTTGTAGCGCCAAAATGTGGGAACCAAAATTCGCACTATCGATTTTTGTTGAATTAGGTTGCTTTTCGAGTTAGGTAATCTTAGCAATAAATCTCCTTTCTGCAGTAGGTTTAGCATCAAAATATGTTGTTTTGATGGCCCATTCTACTTTTTGTGCTAGCTCAACTGAGAAATGGCATGCTTTTCCATAGAGAAATTAGAAAGGTGTGGTTCCTAATGGTGTTTTAAACACGCTTCGGTAAGCCCAAAGTACGTCATCCAATTTTAAAGACTAGTATTTTCGGGTTGATCCTACCATCTTTTCTAATTTTTCTTTGATTCGACGGTTGGATACTTCTGCTTGTCCGCTAGTCTAAGGATGATAAGGTGTCGCTACTCGATGGTGAAATCCATGTCTCTTGAGTAAATTTTCAAACGCTCTATTAATAAAGTGGGTATCTCCGTCGCTTATTATTCGTGGGACTCTGAATCGGGGAAAGATTATACTTTTGAAAACTTTCATTAATACTGCAGCGTCATGTTAAGTTTGGAAGATAAATGTCAAGATCGGAGGATAAATGTTAAAGTTTCCGAAGATAATCTTGAAGATCGAGGAAAAAAAAGAATATTTCCGCGAAGCAATAAAGTCGACCAAGGGAGAAGGGAAAAAAGCAAACCGCCTCTAGAGGAGTATGTTAGGACTTCAAGGGTGATGGTGCATAGGACACACGAAAATCTTCACTCAGAGCAAACATAGCTTATCACTTAAAGCATTTAGGCAACTTTCTGTTTATGTTATTTGAGTTGTGACTCAACTAGGGTTTTGAAGTCTTAGGTTATTAGAACTAGGGATCTCACCGACAGCTCTCATAGTCGAGCCTCCTATCCTGTTGTAAACGCTCATACGCAAATTAGGAACGCAGGGTAAACCATAGTTTCCCAGAGGTTCCAGATATATGCAAAACCACATGCCAATCGGTCAGAATACGAAGTAAATATCAAAAACAAAGTAAGAATCATAAAGAGAGGACATAGATGTCTTATTCCAAATTTGCGTTTGAGCGTTTACAACAGGATAGGAGCCTCGACTATGAGAGCTGTCGGTGAGATCCCTAGTTCTAATAACCTAAGATTTCAAAACCCTAGTTGAGTCACAACTCAAATAACATAAACAGAAAGTTGCGTAAATGCTTTAAGTGATAAACTATGTTTGCTCTAAGTGAAGATTTTCGTATGTCCTATGCACCATCACCCTTGAAGTCCTAATATACTCCTCTAGAGGCGGTTTGCTTTTTGCCCTTCTCCCTTGGTCGAATTTATTGCTTCGCGGAAATATTCTTTTTTTCCTCGATCTTCAAGATTATCTTCGGAAACTTTAACATTTATCCTCCGATCTTGATATTTATCTTCCAAACTTAACATGACGCTGCAGTATTAATGAAAGTTTTCAAAAGTATAATCTTTCCCCGATTCAGAGTCCCACGAATAATAAGCGACGGAGATACCCACTTTATTAATAGAGCGTTTGAAAATTTACTCAAGAGACATGGATTTCACCATCGAGTAGCGAAATCTTATCATCCTTAGACTAGCGGACAAGCAGAAGTATCCAACCGTCGAATCAAAGAAAAATTAGAAAAGACGGTAGGATCAACCCGAAAATACTAGTCTTTAAAATTGGATGACGTACTTTGGGCTTACCGAAGCGTGTTTAAAACACCATTAGGAACCACACCTTTCTACTTTCTCTATAGAAAAGCATGTCATTTCTCAGTTGAGCTAGCACAAAAAGTAGAATGGGCCATCAAAACAACAAATTTTGATGCTAAACCTACTGCAGAAAGGAGATTTATCCAATTGAATGAACTGGATGGGATCAGGTATTACGTCCTCGTTGGTCAAGACCCTTCACCGTGAAACAAGTCACACCTCATGGACGATTTTCCTCATTAATTCCAAAGGCGAATAGTTCACAGTGAATGGTCCGAGAATAAAGCATTACAGGGCTAGAGCTGAAATTCTGCATCCTCAGACCACACGTCTAGAGATGTCTGATCCCGATTGACGAGCTCAATTTTCTGTCTAGCTTATGACCTTAAATAAGAACTGAGTGGGAGGCAACCCACTCGTGAATATATAATTTTATAGTCTCTTATATGAATTTAACATTTTAAGATATTTTTTAAGAATTAGTAGTTATGCGCGAAATTAAGATTTGGGTAGCGACTATCGATCGACGCCACATAGTTGCCATCGGCCGAAGGTAAATCGTCGAGTGTATAAGCTCGATTGAACCCTTTTTTATTAAATATTTCCAAAACCACCAAAACCCACCAAATTTCAAGAGACGATTTCTCTCTAAATCCTTGATAGATTCTGCTCGTTTTTGACCATAAACCACTCATTTACTCCTCTCTCTCTGTTTAGTTTACTTAATTAACCGATCTTCAAGGTATGGTCTTTGAATATATTATGGTAGATGATTCTTTTCAATAAGAACGAGAGAAGAATCAAAGCGTGTTTCAGTGTTGGTCTCTCTAGTTCAGCACCATCGGGGCCTCTGTGCCGTGAAACTTGGCCTAAGGAGGAAATGTTTTTGATCGACACGTTCGAGAATTACCCCAACCCGAGACATCTGTAGGCTCGAGGGAATGCACTCACATAGGCGTGTCTCAGGACTGGGACGTCTATGACAGTCTCTAGTATAACGCCTGGCAAGGCGTTTCTATCAAGCCCTCTTCGATAGAGATGTCCTGACAGAGCTGGACTCTGACCTGACGCCGCACATGTTGAGGGAGCTTGGTATTGGGACCATGGATAGTGCGCCATTTCCACTCTAACTCAACCTGCTCTGACAGTTAATGGCCACAGCTAAGATCATCTATCAGATCTTGGGGGCAAAGAGGGCGACCCATGCCTATTTGACCTTCTTGATCAGGGGAATCAGGTATAACATCACCATCCCCGACCTCTTCTGAATCTTCGGATTTAATAACCCCGAGCACCTCGGCCGAACTTCCCTCCCTTCACTGGTCAGACCGCCTTCTTAGGGCTCATTGGCACAAGCCATTTCGACTCCAGCGCAGCCACAAAGACAGATGTTCGCCACCCATCCCTGCGCTACTTTCTACAAATCTTTGCCAACACCTTGTTGTGAAAGATGGAGCCCAACAAGCTGAGGGTTCAGGAGATCAACATTTTACGAGTCAGTCAAGGGCCTGGTTGAGCTCGATGACGAGGCCATTTTACTGCCCGTGAGCGACCAGATGGTGAAAATGGGAGCCATTTTTCTTAGCACTTAGTATCCTTGAAGGGGAACCCCTTCAAGGGATCCGGGAGGAAGAAGGAGATGGTAGGAAGCCTCTAGACACCCATCTTTCTACGCCTTGATATCAGCTTTCAAGGAGCCTCTGTGGAGTCTGAGTTGGAGTATTTGAAAGAGGCTCAACTAACGAAGGCATGGTGGCTGAAGGAAGGACGATTGTGGTCCTTTGTAGATGAGGCGAGACACCTTATGATAGAGCTCCCGACGCCCAGTGTGACGGATTTTGCTGACACCTCTGCACGCCTCGAGTTCAGGCTGGACGAGCGCCTCTTGTGGAATGCATCCGTCCATATACGGCACTGAGGAGGACTCAGAGCAGCACATGCTCCTGCTGAGGACCAGGCAGCAGAACCTCGACCACCTCCGCACGCATTCCCGCAGATTCCAGAGATTCCCACTCACAAACAAAGACTTCCAGCGATTCTTCGTGGGATCATTTCAGGCTATATAGGGTCGGTTAGAGGCTATGACTCGGTGCAAGTGCCTCGTCCGCGTACCAGGGCGAGGTCTCCACCAACAGTTCCAACACCACAACCCTAGATGGACATGGATACCACCAATGAGGAGTAGTCTATATTTTTGGTCTCCTCCCTTCTATTTTTATTTCAGACTCGTGCATGACTAGTTTTATTATATAGTTTATTTTGTTGGATTTTTATTGGACTCATGTTTATTATCATACTTGCTGCTTTAAATTGATTTTTTTGAGTGTCTAACAGAGCTAACACAAAGAGAGAAGAATAGAATGAGGGGATCTTAAACATTTTTTACGGTTACATGATGATGAGTTCATCTTGTCCGTCGACCATTGATCGATGGTCCCTTACTGTTGTCGATCGATGGGCACTTTGACAGAAGGTACGAGTTTTTAAATCTTAAAAACAAATTATTAAATTCCAATTTATTTCATTATGCCAATCTCCGGCTATTTTATCACTGATACAGTGTTATTCAAGTCTGGCAGAGGTAGTTACTGACACCACATTTTATTTTTGATGTTTTATGCCTTACTAACGATTATCTAAAAACATATATCTGAACAGAATTTATAAATGTTTTATTGAGTCAAAGTTAGAAGTTAAAAGTTAGTTATAGACTATAACCTTTTTCTGGAACAGTTTGTTGCACCATTTTCTAGCACCATTTTGAGATTGAGTGGAAAAGCTAAGTAGATTGATTATCATGTAACACCCACACTTGCTAAGAACTACTGAAGGAACGAAAGATAACCTACAATCTAAGTAACTATATTTTCTTTTTCTAACGCTTGGTATACGTAGGATCGGAATCCTCCTGCAGATCTGAAAAGTAAAATTACTTAACTTTCTGATCCTCCCTCGCCTTTCTTCAGCATCTAAAAAAAAGATTGAGATGATTTCTTGAGAAGCAGAGGGGTATGTACATTACCTTTGACCTCACTATTCTTATTCAAAGGAATGATCATATTTTGTTGGAAGAGAGGGGTATGTACATTACTGATGATCCCACTATTCGCCTACAAGTTTGTCAGTTAAATCGAATATGAGATTCTAAGATGGACTATATTAGCATCATTGTCCATTGAATTTGAGATATAAACACATTCTGGAGCATTGAAAAGTGCTCAGCCGAGAATTCGAAGTAAGAACTAAGAAACACTAAGTCCATCGATCGACGCCTCTCTTTGAGTGTCGGTCGACAATCAATACTTCTGCCGTGTTACTTAAGATTTGAAGAAATCACTATTATGCCCAGACGTTTCATTATTTGCAAGACAAGTCCCTGAGCAAGTTTTATTCTATTTATTAGGTTATCTAGCTGTTTTGAAAACCACCACTTTTTACACAACTCTTTGATACTTGCAAGCTTAACGGCTACCTTTGGAGAGAAAGATCTATTCGATTATCAAACTAAGATCATGAACATCCTTGTTTTATTAATGTTATTCATTATGCAATTTATTTATCATTCATCATGTTTATTTCAATCATGTATGAGTAGTCTATTGTTAGATTTTGGGTTCTTCTAGGGTAGTTAATGGCTTCCTAACGTTATGAAATTGTTAGGGTTATTCAAATTAGTTCTTTATTTTTTAGATCTTAATGCTAAGTTGAATTTGATCACTTCAGACTTAGATTATATGATCTTATGGCACAAGCGAGAGCTTGGTTATACCCTGAAACATATCTTAAATAGTCTAAAACCCTAGTAACAAACAAAAGTTGAAATAGAGAATTAGAGAACATATCAAACACATGATTTGTTTCTGCTTAGAAGTTGCGTCCATCGATGCCACATAGTGGCTGTTTTCAAACCTTTTTCACAGGCTAAGTTTGTTTTACTTGAGGACAAGCAAAAATTTAAGTTAGGGAAATTTGATATACCTTGTTATTTACCAGTTTTAGACCATAATTCGAACCCTATTTAGAGTCTACTATTTATGTCTAGATTGTATTTTAGAGTCCTCTCAGGTCAACGTCCATTTTGGAGAACTAGATTGTATTTTAGAGTCCTCTCAGAGGAGATATCTAGTATATGTTCACTATCAGCTAAGATAGAGTCGAAGTCAAGCATGATCATCAATTGAAGGAGCATCCTTTTTTCGATCGACTGCCTACTCACAGAAGTATTGGCCGACTTAAGCCCAAGTGAAGACAAATTATGAGAATCCCCCTTAACGAGTTTTGACCTAGTTTAAAAAGGTTCTGCCATTGTTTAGGCAGAGGGACATATATTTCATATTACACAAAGTATTATTTACAACTTTTAAGTTTTCTTATTAGTTTTAGGGGAGAAGATCTGAACACCCTCAGAGGTTTGTTTTGAAGCACCATTATTTATTCTATGCAACATTTTATCATGTTTATCATGCTTTCTATGATTATGTCTGATTTATTCTCTTGTTAGAATTAGGGTTTATAATGGTATTGATGAATTAGCCCCAAAATAGGATTGCGAGGATGAAGAAATATCAATCTTTGGAATTGTGTTTAATGCTTGTGTTCTAGAGTAGCTAACTGGATAATGAACTTAGGACATGGACAACTACGAGAGTAGGTTCTGTGCGAGAATGGATTCCATTGAGATAGGTTGTTAGAGATATGCGAGACCTGATTTAATTAACCTAGCGGACGAACATCCTGTCTATAATCGTCGATCGATACTCGGCCTTAGCCGTCGATCGACAGTCGACTCCTCTGTTCACATACAAGAGTTGGAACGACAAGGGGTCAGATTTGTTGATTAAGGTGCTTACATATTAATAATTCCCTACATCCTATCCACTATAATTCACTTGTATGAAACCCTAGATTTATCTTTTCCATATTTGAATCAACTTAACTTATTTAGACAATTTTGTTTTTGGATAAAACCAACAATAAATCTCCTATTTATAGCTTTCCTAGCTTAACCTTTAGGAATAAATAAATCTATTGTGTGCCTTCGCTCTCTGTGAATTTGATCCCTAAGTACTGCAATTAGACCTCTCTTGGCAAGAGTAGTTTGTATGGTTAATTTGATAGATTGCTTGCTTTAAAATAAACCTTAACATGCACTCTTTCAGATACATGATAGAATGGTTTGCTGACTGATTCCACAGTCAACCACGAAGTAGGATGCCTGATTCCACAAGTAAATTAACTCGCCAATCACCTAGACTAGTGAATCCACACAAGGCTTGATGATCAATATAACTCAAAGACACAGAGACTTTGAAAAAAAAGGAACTGAAAAGTTTATTAATTCTTGGGTAAAAGGTTCATCGCTAACAGTGAGAGACCTAATGAGCTTATAAAATGCACAGTACAAATACTTAGAAACCTAATGAAAATGGAAACATAATGAAAATATCAAAAACTAGCCTTGAGGCTTAAATGAGGGGATTTCGGCCAAAAAGGTTGTGATTTTCTTTTTGTATCTTGAGAGCTTGGAAAGGAAGAAGTGATTCATTTGGATGCTCCTGGAGGTGTGTAGATTCCCCGGAACACAGAATCTTAGACAATAGAGTCGCGGTCTTCACTAACTTCAATAGTGAATGCATCCATGTAAGGTAAATTGGCAAATATGGGGATCCTCTAGATCCTGTGGCTTCTGGTGCATACTTAGATGTTTTGGAATGCCTCTGAATGAATTAGAAGGTCGCCTGGTTGTAATTATAGAGGTTGGTTTGATGTGAATCCCAGATCTTCTAAATTAGACAAGTGCAGAACTGGTTTGGTCTTGTTTTTGAAGTTGATCATATCTTCCAATTTCCTTGACCATTTCTCGTGATCTTGGGCTTTCTGGAAATCTGATAAACTCCTATTTAGTTCTAAAATTGGTTTTGGCTGGTGCCATCTCTTGGTTGGGCTTAAATCTTCTTCTAAAGCCTAGTACTCGCGGATGGACGGGTTGAGAAACTTCCAGTTTGTAAAATTCATATCTCCCTCTTCCGAGTAGCTCTTAGTATGCTTCCAATTTTTATTGGAAGGAATTTGAATGTATAGTTTGGGAAAATTATTCTCGTGGATTAATTCCCACTGGTAGGTATGATATGGCTGATTTACAGAGCATACATCCTGGATAGTTCTCCGGTTGGTTAAGTAATGGGTCTTGTTGACCACTGCTTTAGAAATAGATTTGACGGCCACATAATGTTGGGAAACACGTGCAAAAATTCCACCTATGAACAGAATACCTTCTGCAAGTTTCACCAAACTAAGGGCCACTCTACTATGAACTGCAAAGTTCTCAGCGAGAGTCAAACGACAAAACTACTCGCAGGAGAAGTTTCAGAAGTGATATGATCACGGTTGATCTCGTCCCAGTTTCCTTGAAGGCAGTTAAAGGATTTGTTGAATTTAGAAGGTTACTAACACTTCTTTGGTCGGATGGATACTTCACACCCGGATATGGAGTACCAAATGTTTCGTAGAAGATCAATCCCACGACTGTAACCTTGTCTACTAGGATTGATAAGACAAGTCCGGAAGGTTTCCCTACCCTTTGATCATGGATTACTCAAATATGAACAAATGTAACAAGAAATCAAATGAATGTGTGCCTCAATCATGGCTAGTATGTTGGGGTCAAAAAAGGTAATCTCGAAATCGATGTCTAAAATTGCTACTCTTAAGGATATTTCCCGACAATAATTTCAGAAAGGTCCTAAGTAGAAATCCTCGGAATATCAAAACGCCCTCGTCCAACTCGCCAAAAGGCAAGTAGGACCATGTCCGTCTTACCAATGCCTAGTAGCACCTTGTCTAACTTGCCATATGTCAAGCTGGATGGACCACGTCCATCTCGCCGTATGGCGAGCTGGATGGACCACGTCTAACTTGCCATATGTCGAGATGGACAAAAAAATTCCAAATCCCCATATGGCGAGTAGGACAGACCACGTCCAACTTGAATATGGCGAGTAGGACAGACCACGTCCAACTCACCGTATGGCATGTAGGACGGACCACGTCCAACTCGCCAATTGGCAAGTAGGATAGACAACGTGGCAACCTGGATCAATCCCACGCCATGCACTCTCTTCTCACTCTCCAGAACTCTCTCCTTCGAGTATCGGCTAAACTTCCTCTTGTTTCACGATCGGAATTACCGTTGAAACTTTACGACAAAATTAACAAATACTTATTTTTCATATGAATTAGAATCAATCGTATAAAACGATAATGGTTAACTTAAACACCATGGTTTTATCAGCTATACGATTTGTTTCCACTATTTCATAAAACCGACGTTATACGAAAGGAGATTTCTTCCAAAGAAATCGTAATAACACTTAAGTCAAGGAAGCGGCAAAAGAAAGTATAAAACGCGGCAAAAGCACACTAAAGATTTTAGATGAGAATGAACCCAAGTTACTATGATGGTCTATCTATTATCCGTGGTAGAAGATAAATGTCAAGTTCGAAGATAAATGTAAAGTTTTAAGGGATCAACATGAAGATCGAAGAATAATGGAATATTTTCGCGAAGCGATAAACTCAACCCACATGAAGAAAATGAAAGTGAAAACCAACCTAGGAGGAGTATATAAGGGATGCTAAGGGGAGAGATTCAAGAGAAAATTATTTAAACTCCATAAATCTTTGCACTTAGAAACCTTAGACTTTATTCTTGACAAGTTTGGTTTCTATGACTAGCACTCCATTACTAGACGAACACGCCGAGGCAGTTTGATCTCTTGTTCCAATCTTTCAATTGAATTACATTCGGCATGAACCTCGAAAGTGGTACGTCGGCAGCCTTTCATAAGGTCAAGTCCAAAATCTTTTAAACCCTTTTCGTCTTTTTCGTTTATTGCTAAGCGAGTTGTGGCTCACATAGGTGTTTTCGACATGGGTGGTTATGCTAGTCAACTTAGTTAGGTTTTACTGTCTACGTCATGTGATTTCCTTTGTAATCTCGTTTCCATACAAGCCTCATGTATGCTTTTGTCTCTGGAACGCTCATAAGAAAAATCCGAATAAAAGTCTACTTTTTCTAAACTAGCTTTATTGTCCTTACATATTTTCCACATTTATTTGGTTACTTGTCGTTGGCTCTCCAAGTGAATCCAGAGCTCTAGGAAAGTTAGGTTTTCTTGATTTTCTGATACAAGCCTAAGATATCAAAGGCTCATATGATCCTTGGATCAAAGTGATGGGTGATCCAACAAGAGGGGTGGCTCTTCTAATCAATCTAATCGACTATAAAACCGGCTGGATGGAACTGATGATGATGGTACTGGATAGAACGGTTTGTTGAATGATTCTACAATCAACCATGAATTAGGATCCTGATTCCACAAGCAGACTAACTTGCCAATCACCTAGACAAATTAATCCACAAAAGCTTGAATGATCAATAAGAACACAAAGACACAATGCCTTGAAGAAAAGAAACTTAAAAGTTTATTGATTTTTGGGTAAAGAATTTGTGGGTTACATTGAGATATATAATGATCTTATATAGTGCTCAGTACAAGAGTTAGAAAGATAAACAAAATGAGAAAACATGCTGTAAATCAGAAAACAAGTCGGTAGGCTTTAAATGAGGAAATATTGGCCACAAGGGAAAGGCAATGAGTTTCTTGTATCTTGACGGTTTTAAGGGATATCTTTGCTTCCTGGGAACCTTCTTTATGGTCTGGTAGGTGATGATGTCGTGCATTGACTGAAGTATAAAGAGCTGTTGGAGTTTTTATTGCAAGGGACTCCATATAAGGCAAGTTGAAGCAAGTGTGGATCGTTTTAATCTTATTCGTGCTGATCCATGGTAAGCTGAAGGAAACTCGTCCTGGATAGCTAGATATGTCTAATGAATGGTTAAGATGATCTCCTGGCCTGCATATATAATTTTGGGTCAGACCAACTGATTGGATTGAAGACCATCCACAAATAATATCGGTTTGGCCAATTGATGCAAACAAGGCCTATCTTCTGTTCTGATTGGCATCCGCCTGATCCATTGGATTGTGTTCTTCCGAAGATGTTTTGGAGTGCCTCTGAAGGATTTATAAGGTCGCCTGGTTGCAATTATTGAGGCTGGTTTGATGTGAATATCGGATCTTTCAAATTAGGCAAGTGAAGAACTGGTTTGACCGGTTTTGGGAAATTGATTATTTCTTCAATTTCACTTGGTATATTCTCCTCATTCTGGGCTTGTTGGAAATCTAAGAAATCCATCTTGAATCCTATATTTATATTTGGCTCGGGCTATGATACAAGCCTAGGATGAAAAAGTCGATCTACAAGAGGGTGCAACGTTTTGGACTGATCTAATCAACCAAAGGATCCGATGAACTGGAACTGGATGGAACGAAGTGCACCACACGAGGGATGGAAGACTCGTGATACAACATAATGCTCTTTGGCCGTGGAGGGTTTGGTCTCACAAGGCAAAAAGAAGCAGGCGAGTTCTTGCTAGAACTCTTAGGGTTTTCACTAGGAAAAGGTTTTAGTTTTATATCATGCGTAAAAAAGTACAAACGGTTTATAGGGGACTTATATAGATGTCCAATACCGTGGGTGCCTTCGAGGGTATGTGAAGCAAATATTACAAAGTTTTGGACTAAATGAAAACCCTAATAGGCGTGCAAGGCAACTAATAAAGTTTGGGAAACAAATTTAAATAAAAAGAAACAAAAGGACCAAACTGAAAAACAAATCAAAACGTTGGAAATGGGAATTTAAATGCTTACCTTCTTACCTTTTCCGTCGGTTTGATTGGCTCTTGATCATGCTAGACGTGCTGATCGTCAATGCTGATAACCAGCAAGTTATTGTGGGTTTGGTCTGGGATGAATGGCCAAAGGTCTTCACTTGTGGTCTTGATCTTCTCGGATGGTCCATCACTCTTGGGAATTGGTTCTTGATCAACTTGATCTTCATTTGGCTTAACCTTGTCTGGCTTTACCTGAAAGTGACCAAAAGCAAGGATCATGCTCTCATTGAACTTATGTTGAAGTATCTTAGCTCTTTGTCTAGTCATGGGTCCTGTGAACACAATAGGCATGGACACTTCTTGGGCAGCTTCTGGTGGGGACATCTTAGTGATCATGTCCTGGATGTCAGGCTCGGTTAGGTCAGGTTCGGGTTCAAGCTGAATTTCCTCATCATTCCCTCCCTCTACAAAAGGTTTTGACCTCAAAACTGGTTCGTCTGCAAGGTAAGGAGACAAGTCAGTCACATTGAACGTGGATGATACATTCATGTCACCTGGTATGTAAAGTCAGTAGGCATTGTTGTTGATCCTCTCGGCCACTTGGAACGGCCCATATCCTCTTGGTTGTAACTAAGAACCCCTCTGGTTGGGGAAACTTTCTTGCTAATATGTAGCCAAACCCATTCTCCTCGTTCAAACACAATTTATTTACGTCCCTTGTTGGCATATCTAGTGTACTGCTCAGTCCTCTTCTCCTTGACATACATAGCCTTGGCCCCTCCGGACAGGCTAACAACTTCAGCGGGTGGTAAAGGTTTGAGTTCCATGGGTGTGGTCGGATTGAAACCATAGGCAGCCTCAAATGGTGACATCATTGTAGCTAAATGTTGAGCTCGGTTGTAGGCAAATTCAACAAAGGGAATGCACTAGACCCAAGTCTTCACGTTCTTTCCAGTGGTGGCCCTAAGCAATGTGGACAGTGTCCGGTTAACCACTTCTGTCTGGCCATCAGTTTGGGGATGACAGGTTCTGGAAAATATGAGTTTGGTTCCCATCTTCTTCCATAAACTCCTCCAAAACTGGCTTAGAAACTTGCTATCCGGTCGGACACAATAGTCCTAGGGACACCATGCAAACGTACAACATCCTTGAAGAATAGGTCGGCTGTCTTAGATGCATCATTCTCCTTGGCACAAGGTTTGAAATGTGCCATCTTGAAAAATCAATCCACCACCACAAATATGGAATCCTAGTGTTGTAACTTTGGTAGACCTAAGATGAAGTCCATGGATAGATCTACCCAAGGTGAAGTAGGGATTGGCATGGCCATGTATAAGCCATGTGGTTGGATCTTGGACTTGGCCTCCTTGAACGTTACACATCTTGCACAATGGGACTCGATAGTCTTCTTCAAGTGTGGTCAGTAGAAATATTCCCTTACTACAGCCCAAATTTTGGCCACTCCAAAGTGTCCCATAAGTCCTCCTCCATGAGCCTCCAGGGTGATTAAGTCCCTCAGTGAGCATTTTGAGATACACAGTCTTCTACCCTTGAATAGAAACCCTTCATGCAGATAGAACTTCCCTTGTGGTCCCTTGGTACAGCCAGAATACGTCTCAGGAAGGTCTGGGTCTCCTCCATATTGATCCTTCATGAATTTAAATCCCATCACCTTAGCTTCCATTGTTGCAATCAGGGCATATCTCATTGAAAGTGCATCGGCCACAATGTTTTCCTTTCCCTTCTTGTATTTGATAATATATGGGAAGGTTTATATGAACTCCATCCACCTAGCATGTCTCTTCTTGAGGTTTGTCTGACCCCTTATGTGTTTCAAGGTCTCATGATCGGTGTGCACCTTAAATTCCTGGGACATCAAGTAGTGCTATAAAGTCTCTAATTCCCCCACAAGTGCATACAATTCCTTATCATAGGTTGGATAGTTCAGTGTGGCCCCAGTCAACTTCTCACTGAAATAGGCCACTGGTTTGCCTCCTTGAGTCAGTACTGCCACAATCCCAATTCCGGATGCATCACACACCACCTCAAAGGTTTTGTTGAAATCTGGAAGGACTACGACCGGTGCATGGGTCAGGCGATCCTTCAATGTCTGCAAAGCATCTTGCTGTGCCTTCTCCCAAGTAAACCCAACACTCTTCTTCACCACAGAAGTGAGTGGTGCTGCAATACTACTGAAATCCTTGACAAACCGCCTGCAGAAGCTTGCTAGACCATGAAAACTCCGGACTTTGTATTCTGACTGATTGGCGTGTGGTTTAGCAGATATCCAATACCTCTGGGAAACTAGGGTTTACCCTGCGTTCCTAATTCAACGGAAATCGACAGTGTGAATTTCGTTTCCCACAGTTTGGCGCTAGAAGGAGGGGGAGGGGGTCGGATTACTCTAACTCATGGCCACAAAACGCTTGATCAAAAAATGTCTGGAAATACGAAAGACAATACAGCAGCTCGCAACAACGCTGGTAAAATAACTCTAACAGTGACTACTCCCGTCGCCAGCGCTTATAGGAACGCCGCAGTGCTTGAGAAAATCGAAAACCTAGTCGTGACTCTTCGCCACAGGCGGGGCACCGAAACAAGCTCTCGACTTCTCTCACTAAACAGAAAGGCTAATGATAAAATCTATAAAACCCCGGAAATTTTGTCTCGTTACCGAGTTGGGAAAAATCTCAGCGCATAAGGGTTCGACTAAAAGAATATTTTTGAAAACCTTTTGAAAAAAAACTTGCTCTCCCTGGAATTGGGGAGAAACCCTAGATTTCTCATAGAGATATGAAACACAGCAACTCGGGCGCACAACCCCCACCGCTGTACTTCTTCTTAACAATTTTTGAAGAAACAAAGTTGATCTCTATTGAATCACTAGAAACCTAAAACGTCTGACGAAAACTAAACTATGCAACACGAAAAATCATATCTCTCACTGTTAAAACGTTCTCTAAA
This sequence comes from Moricandia arvensis, assembly GCA_905132765.1. Classification (NCBI taxonomy): domain Eukaryota; kingdom Viridiplantae; phylum Streptophyta; class Magnoliopsida; order Brassicales; family Brassicaceae; genus Moricandia; species Moricandia arvensis. The sequence continues at coordinate 82,343 of CAJHQP010000233.1, read as the reverse complement.
ACATAATATTTCTTAAAGAGTCAACCTTCGATACTACGCAACATATTCAGTCAATTCTTGATAAGTGTCACTTAAACTTACTTCGGAAAAACTACTCAAAATCCCCTTGGATCAATCCTTCGAAATGAGAAATTCTCCGATTAATTCAACGCCCGATAATTAAGCTCATCAGACACAAATATTCAGAGGTTAAAACGTAATTTTTCCAGAAAAACGGCTCTCGTACAGCCAAACACGTAAACATGCTTACATAACGACTTTCGTAAAATTAAAATCCGAAACATTTTACGAAACAGCTATCGTAAAACTAAACTCCTAACATTTTTCTGAGTAACTTTTGTAAAATTAAAGCTCAACAAAATTTTACGAAACAACTTTCATAAAATCAAAATCGACAACGTTTTATGGTACATCCTTCGGAAAGTGAAACGAAATAGCATTTTATGATACAACTTTCGTAGAAAAAAATTGAAAACGTTTACAAAACGACCGCACCAGCGTACCACCCAAACTCGAGTTTTACTATTCCAACTCGCCGAACGGGCGAGTTGGACGGTACAATTCGTGCAACACACCCATTGGGCGAGTTAGACAATGCAAGCCGTGCGACTTGCAAATGGGCGAGTTTGACAAGTCCAACTAGCCCATTAGGCGAGTTTCATAAAACAAGCATTACTTTAGCTCTCCTTTGCGTTCCTCCTTTGACTCCCAATCGAAACTCTTTTCGTTTCATCTCAATCAGAGTTTTCGTTGAGATTTTACGATCAAAACAAGTTGGACGCACAGGTCGGACAAGTCCAACTTGACGAACGGGTGAGTTGGACGAAACATGCCATCTAACTCGCCGAATGGGCGAGTTGAACGAAACTAGGCATCTAACTCGCCCATTTAGCGAGTTGGCCAATCCAACTCGCAAAACGGGTGAGTTGGACTGGATGAACACTCTTTTGGCTCGAGCCTAAATACAGCCAGGAAGAACTAATATTGATACCATTCTTAAGGAGCGTACAGACACGAGAACAGGAAGGGGAGATGAGCAAGCAAAACGGAGAAGAAGTGAACCCAAACCTTCGAAAAAACTAAGGTATGCCCGGCTTGGAACTTTTTGAAATCAGACTTGGAATTTTTGTAGGAATGTACTAAGAAATAAAAAAGCTTCAGAGATCGCCATAAAACTTTAGGGAACTTAAGATCCAGGAGGATAGTCTAGCGATATAAATCTTAGGAATTTTCCTATCTCGATCTATTGTTCTGCGACTGCTTTTGTAGATTTTACAAACCGATCTATCTCTCGGAAAACCGAAAAACGATTGCCACACACACTTAGCTCGCTTCCTAAGGAAAGAAAGAATGAGAAACGCGAACATCTTCTTAAAACCGTCTTGTTCCTAGCAATTTATCCGGACCCCGAGTCAGCAGTAGGCTCAAGGGCGTGCACCCACAGAGTTGTGTCCCAAGATTGGGACGACTATGACAGTTTCTACAATAACGCATTGCAAGGCGTTTCTATCGAGCCCACCAGTTTCACCTGACAAAGATGGGCTCTGACCGGACGGCCGCGACATGATCAGGGAGCTTGGTATGGGGGAGATGGATACTGCACCATTTCCCCTCTACCCCGACCTGCTCTGACAGTTCATGGCCACAGCTCTGGTTATCTATGAGAACTTGAGGGCAAAGAGGGAGACCAAGGCTTATTTGACCTTCATAATAAGGGGCATCAGGTATAACATCACCATTTCCGACCTCTTATGCATCTTCGGGTTTAACAACCCCGAGTACCTCGGCTGCACTGTCCCTCCCTTCCCTAGTCAGACAGACTTTTTGTGGCTCAATGGCACAAGCCATTTCAACACTAGCGCAGCCACGCACACAGATGTTCGCCACCCGTCCTTGCGCTAGTTTCTGTAGATATTTGCCAACACCTTGTTGTGCATGATGGAGCCCAACAAGCTGAGGGTTCAAGATCTCATTGTCTTACGAGTCAGTGAGGGGCCTGGTTAAGCTTGATGACGAGGCCATATCACTGCCCGTGAGCGACCATATGGTGAAAATGGGAGCCATTTTTGCTGAGCACTTAGTATCCTTGAAAGGGAAATCCTTTAAGGGATCCGGCAGGAACAAGGAGATGGGTGGGAGCCTCCAGACACCCATCTTTCTACGCCTTGATATCATCTTTCAGGGAGCCTCCATGGAGTCTGTTTTCGAGGATCTGGATGAAGCTCACCTGATGAAGGAAGGGTGGCTGAAGGAAGGACGCTTGTGGTCCTTTGTAGATGAGGCGGGACCCCTTATGATAGAGCTCCCGACGCCTAGTGTGACGGATTTTGCTGGCACCCCTGCACACCCCGAGTTCAGGCCAGAAGAGCGCCTTGTGTGGAATGCACCCGTCCGTATATGGCGCAGAGGATGACTCAGAGCAGCACACGCGCCTGTTGAGGACCAGGCAGCAGCACCTCCACCACCTCCTCCATCATTCCTGCAGATTCCAGAGATTCCCAATCACGAAAGGAGACTTCCAGTGATTCTTGGTGGGAGCACTTCATGCTATATAGGGTCGGTTAGAGGCTATGAACTCGGTGCCAGTGCTTCAGTCGTCCGCGTACCAGAGCGAGGTCTCCACCAGCAGCTCCAACACCACCACCCCAAATGGACATGGATACCATCGACGAGGAGTAGTCTACATTTTTAGTCTCCTCCCTTCTATTTTTATTTCAGACTCGTGCATGACTTGTTTTATTATATTGTTTATTTTTTGGATTTTTATTGGACTCACGTTTATTATCATTACTTGCTGCTTTAAATTGATTTTTTGAGTGTCTAACATAGCTAACACAAAGAGAGATGATCAGACTGAGGGGATCTTAGACATTTTTTACGGTTCCGTTGACCATCGATCGATGGTCCCTTACTGCCGTCGATCGATGGAGACTTTGACATAAAGGTACGAGTTCTTGAATCCTAACAACTAATTATTTAAATTCCAATTTATTTCATTTTGCCGATCTAAGGCTATTTTATCACTCAGACAGTGTTATTCAAGTTTGGGGGACGTAGTTACTAACACCACATGTTATTTTGACTTTTTATGCCTTACTAACGATTATCTAAAAACATATATCTTAAAACAATTAATAAATGTTTTATTGAGTCAAATTTAGAAATTAGTTATAGATTATAACCTTTTCGTGGAACAGTTTTTTGCACCATTTTACAGCACCATTTTGGAATTGAATGGAAAAGCTAAGTAGATTGATTATCATGTAACACCCACACTTGCTAAGAACTACTGAAGGAACCAAAGCTAACCTCCAATCTAAGTAACTATATTTGCTTGTTCTAGGGCTTGGTATACATAGGATTAGAATCCTCATGCAGATTTGAATGGTAAAATTACTTAATTTCTAATCCTCCTCTCAACTTTCTTCAGCATCTAAAATAAAAGATTGAGATGATTTCCTGAGAAGCAGAGGGGTAGGTATATTACCTATGACCCCCACTATTATAGTTCAAAGGAATGATCACACTTTGTTGGAAGTGAAGGGTATGTACATTATCGATGACCCCACTATTCACCTACAACTTTGTCAGTTAAACTAAATATGAGATTCTAAGATGGACTATTTCAGCATCATTGTCCATTGAATTTGAGATTTAAGAATATTTTGGAGCATTGAAGAGTGCTCAGCCGAGAAGTCGAAGTCAGAACAAAGAAACACTAAGCCATCATCGACGCCTTACTTTAAGTGTCGATCAACGGTCAATACTTCTGCCGAGTTACTTAAGATTTAGAAATCACGATTATGCCCAGACATTCCATTATTTGCAAGACAAGTCACAGGGCGGGTTTTAGTCTATTTATTAGGTTATCTAACTGTTTTACAAACCACAACTTTTTACACATATCTTTCGATACTTGCAACATTGACGGGTACCTTTGGAGAGAGAGATCTATTCGATTATCAAACTAAGATCTTGAACTTCCTTGTTTTATTATTGTTATTCATTATGCAGTTTATTTATCATTCATGATGTTTATTTCAATCATGTATGAGTAATCTATTGTTATAGTTCTTCTAGGGTAGTTAATGGCTTGATAACGTTATGAAATTGTTAGGGTTATTCTAATTAGATCTTTGTTTTAGTAGATCTTAATGTCAAGTTGAATTTGATGACTTCAGTCTTAGATTATAGGATTTTATGGCACAAGCAAGAGCTTGGTTATACCCTGAAACATATCTTAAATAGTCTAAATCACTAGTAACAAAAAAGTTTAAATAGAGAATTAGAGAACACATTCAACACATGAATCGTTTCTGTTTAGAAGTAGCGTCGATCGATGCCACATAGTGGTTGTCGATCGACACTCTGTTAAGACTCACGAGAGTGACTTATCTCAACCCTAAGTTTAAGTTAAGAACAAGAGATTCACTAAAACATTCAATAATCCATTAGTTTGCACTGCCTAGTCTACCTTATAGATCCCCTAAGTTTAATCCTTCTTAATAATCTTTACAAACCAAACCAATCTTTAATTCACTATTCATAAATATATACTTTCATCTAGCTTTATTTCGAAAAAACAAATCTACTGTGTGATCTTAGAGTCCTTGTCGTTTCAACCCCTAAGTACAACACTGAACCTCTTATTTGACAGAGTAAAAGTAGCTTATAGTGTTAATTTGAGAGTGCATAGCGAAAGACCCCATTATTCGCCTACAACTTTGTTCAAAAAAATATCAAAATGAGATGGCAAGATGGACTTTAGCAGCATCATTGCCCATTGAATTTGAGGTCCAAAAATATTCCGAGAGAGAAGAGGGAAGAAAGAGATCAGGAAAGTCTTTATACCTATACATGCAGGTTTGCAGGAATTGAGTCCATATGTCCTTTGATCGATACTCCCAAGGTAAAGCCTACACTTTATTTTTATGCAAAGAATTTAGATGAGTAGAGGGGTGAGTCAAATTAGTATTTGTTGAGTTGTTGGTAGAATGGATTTGGTTGCTATACTAGGATATGGCATATAAAGTTTCTCTTTGACTAGCATTATTCGATGTGCTTGCGATATAGTAGGGGCGATAATGCTTATGTATTATGTGAGTCCTCGCTTTTCAAACCTCTTTCACAGGCTACCTTTGTTTTACTTGAAGACAAGCAAAAGTTTATGAATGGGGAAGTTGATATAACTTGTTATTTACCAGTTTTAGGCCATCATTTGGACCCTATTTGAAGTTTACTATGTATGTCTAGATTGTATTTTAGATTCTTTAGGTCAAGGTACTCTTTGGAGCATTACGGAGATAATGGAGCTTGTTAGGGCATTCAGAGGAGATATCCAGTAGCTGTTCACTATAAGCTAAGTTAGAGTCGAAGTCCAACATGACCATCGATCGACGGAGCATCCTTGTTGTCGATCAATGGCCTACTCGCAGAAGTATTGTCCGATTTCTATCCCTAGTCAAGAAAAAATATGAGAATGCCGAGTTTTGACCTAGTTTATAAAGGTTCTACCATTGTTTAGGCTGAAGGACACATATTTCATATTACACAGTATTATTTACAGCTTTTAGTTTTCGTAGTAGTTTTAGGGGAGAAGATCTCAACTCCTTCAGAGATTTGTATTGGGGCCCCATTATATATTCTATGCAACATTTTATTCAGATTATCATGCTTTCTATGATTATGTTTGAGTAATTTTCTTGTTAGATTTAGGGTTTATAATGGTATTGATGAATTAGCCCCAATATATGATTGCTAGGATGATGGAATATCATTCTTTGGAATTGTGTTTAATGCTTGCGTTCTAGAGTAGCTAACTTGAAAAATGAACTTAGAACATGGACAACTACGAGAGTATGTTCTGTACGAGAATTGATTACATTGATCTAGGTTGTTAGATACATGTGAGAGCTGGTTTAATTAACGTAGCGGACGAACATCTTGTCTGATAATCGGCGATCGATACTCGGCCTTAGCCGTCGATCGACAGTTGACTCCTTTGTTCACATACAAGAGTTGGAACGAGAGGGGGTCAGATCTGTTGATTAAGGTACTTGCATATTAATAATTCCCTGCATCCTATCCACTACAATTCATTTGCCTGAAACTCTAGATTTTTCTTTTCCATATTTGAATCAACTTTACTTATTTAGACAATTTTATTTATGGACAAAACCTACAATAAACCTCATATTTATAGACTGCCTAGCTTAAACATTGAGAATACATAAATCTAATTGTGTGTCCACACTCTCTGTGGATTCGATCCCTAAGTACTACACTTAGACCTCTCTTGGCAAGAGTAGATCGTATGGTTAATTTCATAGATTGCTTGCTTTAAAGTAAACCTTAACATGCACACTTTCAGATACATGATAGAATGGTTTGCTGACTTATTTTACAGTCAACCACGAAGTAGGATGCCTGATTCCACAAGCAGACTAACTCGCCAATCACCTAGACTAGTGAATCCACACAAGGCTTGATGATCAATATAACTCAAAGACACAAAGAATTTGAAGAAAAGAAACTGAAAAGTTTAATGCGCTTATATAATGCTTAGTACAAATACTTAGAACGCTAATGAAAATGGAAACATAATGAAAATATCAAAAACTAGCCATTAGGCTTAAATGAGGGGATTTCGGCCAAAAAAGGTTGATATTTTCTCTTTGTATCTTGATAGCTTGGAAAGGAAGAAATTATTAATTTGGACGCTCCTGGACGTGCGTAGAGGCCTCGAAACAAAGAATCTTAGACATTAGAGCCGTTGGTCTTCACTAACTTCAAGTGTGAATGCATCCATGTAAGGTAAGTTGGCAAATATGGGGATCTTCCAGATCCTGTGGCTTCTGGTGCATCCTTAGATGTTTTGGAATTCCTCTGAATGAATTAGACGGTCGCCTGGTTGTATATAATTTTGGTTCAGACCAAAATGATTGGATGAAAGACCATCCACAAATAATATCAGTTTGACCAATTGATGCAAACCAGGCCTATCTTCGGTTTTGATGGGAAACCTCCTGATCCAGTGTATTGTGGTGTTTCCTAAGGTGTTGTGGAGGGCCTCTGAATTATTTATAAGGTCGCCTGGTTGCAATTCTTGAGGTTGGTTTGATGTGAATATCAGATCTTTCAAATAAGGCAAGTGAAGAAATGGTTTGGCCTATTTTGGAAAAATGATCATATCTTCAATTTCACTCAGTCTATTCTCCTCAATATGGTCTTGTCAGAAAGATAAGAAATCCATCTTCACTCCTATAACTGGATTCGCCTCGGGCCGCTCCTTCCATGGGCTTGAATCTACTTCTAAAAGCTGATACTCGCAGTTGAACGGGCTTGCGAACCTCCGATTTGTGAACTTTATATCTTTCTGTTCTGGTTAGATTTTAGATGATTCTAATTGGTATTAAAACCTCGTTGATCATAGAATCCTTGAAAATTTGTTTCATGGTGAAAACCCGCTTGGTTTATAAGATATGGCTTATTTACTGAGCATTCATTCTGGATAGTTCTCTGACTGGTTGAGTAATGGGCATGATCAACCTCTGGCTCAGGAATGGACTTGATGAACACAGAATACCCTCCCCCTTGAAAAATTTGCAACCTTGAAACTGGAAAACTTGCATCAAGATAGAGCAAGTCAGGTTTCATTCTTTTTTGTGATTCTAAGGTTTTACCTTGGTATTGTTTCACTTTGGGAATCGGTTGCACATCAGGTGGTTCTCCTTTGAGAATGTAAGACATGATTACTCCTCGGCCTCTATCCATTTTGAAAGGTCCCTCCTTCAGCTGAGGAGTGGTCTTGGTATTTTCTTCTCTGGTGGCAATGGTGTTGATCACCATTGGGGCTTGTCCCTTCTTGTTAAGCAACAAGCTCTTTATTCTTGCAACCTGAAATAATCTCAACATTCTGGGCAAGAAGCAAGTGGTATTATATATGTCTTTATAGTTTCATAAACAAAGTATTGAGTAATATTTGGAAGCCATAAGTGAGGTTGGAAGAAATGAAGAGGAAGAAGTTGAAAATGAAGCCGGAAGAAATGTTATTGAGCTTCAGCTACATTCCATACAATTTCAGGTTATGGCCAAAGACACAAAGCCTATCTAAAGTAGGAAGACGACTTGGAAACCTTGTTCCAGAAGAGGATAAGGTATCATATGTCACTAAGAGACTCACGTGACCAGCCTATGCATAGTGGGTAAGAGAGTATTATGTTCAATGGTACTACAATGAACCAGATCATACTTGGGAGAGTTTCATACTTGATATCCTTGAAGAGTTTGGAGCTTTACTTACTTGGTTACCACTCATAGCAAATTGCATTGATTCAGCTTTGGTACTTGTAAATTTTAAAGCATGATCAGCTGGTGAGAAAGTCTCTAATAATGCTCATCCTCCTCAGGTTGGTGAGCTTTTGGACAAGGATCCTCCGTACCTAGACCTTCATCAATATTCTGGACAAAGTGCAAGTGCATCATACCATAAGTAGGATTAATTACATTAAGTTCAGAAATCATCTTATCAATTGTTGAACATGCTTGCGCAGCAAGGCTGGGTTCTTGTTCCTTGACTTCCATGTTAGTACCTGAAATATTTTCAACATTTTGGCACTAGACAAGTGTGTTAAGACAGTCATGGAATTACTAGAAACAGAATTCGATCCAGCTTTAATCAAATTGATAAGGTCATCAAACTGTTTATCTATTCTAGTAAAGTAATCATTCATTCTAGAAAAGGAATCACTTACCTTCAAGTTAGTATGGTTTGCTTCAGCTCGTTTTGTGGGGAAATCTTTTGCAAGATGAACCTTGCCTTGACACCTATAGCAAATAATATCAGATGGCCTGAAAAAGGTAGACTAGTCACCTTGGTTTCCTTTAACTTGAGCTGTAGGAATTGGATTTGAGCTTTTCCCCTGGTTTGCTGGCTGCAAGGCTTGTGGTTTTAGTAATCTCCTTGTGGACACCTTCTGAATGTGTTGTGCTCTTTCCAGAAACAAAGTATACATTACCTTCTTCACTTCCTTCCAAGTAAGGGCTGGATCATTAAAATAGATCCTGGATCATTAAAATAGATCCTTTCAGTATCTAGGTTGTTCCACCATTTGTGTGCCTCTCCAGTGAGAGTATCTTTTGTATAAGTTGGCTTTAGCTTCTCTAGAATTTTCCATGTCCTAAACCACAGCTCCATGTCGTCCTCCCATCTTTGGCAGGCAGTTGGTCCTTGCTTATGACCAGAAAATTGTATAGATGGTGCGTCCAGGCGATTCTGATAGGACTGATCAGCATTGTGGTTCGATGGCTTGCTGTGAATATGGCTTGATCGGTTCCCATGGTAAGATCTTTCTGGTGCAGCCACGGTGGTCTTTACTTTCCTTTTACAAGCTTGAATTTAGAGTTTCCCATCAGAACTGTCCTCATAAACAGATGAGTAGTTGTGATCATAGCTGAGCTGGGATTTCTGACCATAATGAGTTGAATACTGGTCCACTGGTTCTGGCTCCACTTCCTGATATTCTTGCTCATCATGAGGGACATACTCTGGATTAGAATCTATGTAGCAATGACCTTCAGTGTGGTAATCTGCATCATCCCAACTAGCCTGGTCCGTTTCTTCTCCCCGATCTACTTCAGAAGTATTTAATTCTTCAGCTTCTTCTTCACTCTCCATGGTTGCCATGCTTCATAACAATGCCTAGCAAGAAAAATAAATTACTCAGAATCAAGAGGTATGGGTTAAGCAAAGTTGAAGGAAAGAAGAAAAATAGAAAACTAAAAGATATGGAAATTTTCAGATATTTTTAGCTTTTTAACCTTAAAATAATAACTAATAATTTCTTTTAATCTTCTTAGTTTATGTTCGACATAAAACTAAATAAAAGGAAAATAAAGTTGCAAGAAAAGGTTTTGAAAGAAATGGACAGAACTTTGAAAAATCGACCAAGAAGGAAAATCCTTTGAAAGAAAATCCACCGAAAAAGGCAACATTGATATGCCACTTAATTCTAACATTTTAATGATTTTTGTATGCAAAATAAATCTAACATGCATTAATATCGACAGGAATGAAGAACAAATGAAGAACGTAACTTTTTATGATATTTGGACAGAAATGTAACAACTAAATGCAACACGAAACAAACTGATTTCCTTTTATGCGTTTTATTTTTGTATGAGAAGATAAACTAGATGAAGGATGAATCAAATGATTCTTATGGTTTTTTCTAAGATTATGCAAGCCTGAACTAGATGAAAGAAAGAATTTTTTTTTTTTTTTTTACAGTTTTATGATATATGAATGCAAAAACAAATGAAACAACAAACGATTGCAAATAAAAAGATAGGGATGGATGCAACCTGATGCTGAAGGAACTTCAGCTCTAATAACAGAAATGATACAAGCCTAAGCTATCAAAGGCTCATAAGATACTTGTATCAAAGTGATGGTCGATCCAACAAGAAGGGTGGCTCTTCTTATTGATCTAATCGACTATTAAACCGGCTAGATGGAAGTGATGATGATGGTACTGGATAGAACGGTTGTTGAATGATCCACAATCAACAACGAAGTAGGATGCCAGATTCCAAAAGCAGATGAACTCGCCAATCACAAAAACAAATGAATCCACAAAAGGTTGAATGATCAATAAGAACACAAAGACACAATGCCTTGAAGAAAAGAAACTTAAGAATTTTATTGATTTTTGGGTAAGGAATTCGTGGGTTACATTGAGATATCTAATTATCTTATATAGTGCTTATTAAAAGATTTAGAAAGATAAAGAGAATGAGAAAACATGCTGAAAATCAGAAAACTAGCTGTTAGCCTTTAAATGAGCCAAAAGGGAAAGTCAATGAGTTTCTTGTATCTGGATGGTTTTAAGGGATAGCTGAGCTTCTTGAAAACTTTCTTTATGATCTGGAACATGCTCATGTCGTGCATTAACTGAAGGAGAAAGAGCTGTTGGAGTTTTATTGCAAGGGACTCCATATAGGGCAAGTTGAAGAAAGTGTGGATCCTCTTAATCCTATGCTTGCTGGTCCATGGTATGATGAAGGCAACTCGTCCTGGATTGTTAGATATGTCTTCTGTATTGTTAATATGACCTCCTGACATCCATTGATAAGTTTGGGTCAGACCAAACCGATTAGATTGAAGACCATCCACAAATAATATCGGTTTCGCCAATTGATGCAAAATCTGGCCTATCTTCTGGTCTGATTTGGATCCGTCTGATACTGTGTATTGTTGTGATTCTTAAGATGTTTGGTAATGCCTCTTAATGATTAATCAGGTCGTCTGGTTGCAATTCTTGAGGTTGGTTTGATGTGAAACCCAGATCTTCCAAATAATGCAAGTGCAGAAGTAGTTTGGTCGGTTTTGGGAAATATATCATAACTTCAATTTCACTTGATCTATTCTTCTCTTTATGGGCTTGTTGGAAATCTAATAAATCCATTTTGAATACTATCATTGGCTTTGGCTCGGGCTGCTCCTTTCATGGGGTTGAATACTTCTAAAATCTGAGACTCGCATCAGGACGGGCTGGAAAACCTCCGTTTTGTAATATGATTCCAATTGGTATTACAACCTCCTTAAGCTTAGAATCCTTGTAAATTGGTTTCATGGTGAAAACCCTCCTGGTTTGTAATATTTGGCTGATTCAATTAGCATACGTTCTGGATAGTTCTCTGACTGGTTGAATAATGGGCATGATCGAACTTTTGGCTCAGTAAATAGACTTGATGACCATATCTCTTTCCTTATTTGGGCCAGCCTCTTTCTAGGGATCCATACTTTGGGTTTCTACGTTCATAATGACGTCATGCTTGCTTTTGGTACTCCAGAAAATTTTACAGAAATCAACAGTGCGAATGTAGGTTCCCATAGTTTTGCGCTAGAAGGAGGGAAGGTACGGATTACTCTAACTCACGGCTGCAAAATGCTTGATCGAAAATAAGTCTAGGAAATATGAAAGACAAACTCGCAGCACTGACAACTCCTATGGCCAACGCTTACGCAAACGCTGTAGTGCTCGACAAAAGAGAATACCTTGTCACGACATTTCTCCATAGAAAAAGCACCCAAACAAGCTTGTGATTTCTCTATCTAATGAGAAAGGGGAACAATAAAATCTACCAATCCCCATAGAATTTGAGTTGGAGAAATATCAGCACGTAAGGGTTCGTACAAAAAGAAGGTTTCTGAAAAGTTTTTTTGAAATAAAACTTGCTCTCCTCAAAGTCCCGGAGAAAATGTAGATTACTCTCGAAATAGAAGATCGGCAAATTGAGTTGCCGATTCCACATTGTTGTATTTCTTTCGAGTAATTTTCAAAGAAATTAAATTAATCTCTATTAAATCACTCGAAACTTAAAAAGTCTGATGAATACTAAACTAAGCAAAACGGGAGTTCATATCCCTAGCTCCTAAAACGTTTTCTGAAACCTAAGTTTTTGAAAAATTCAAGCTTTGATTGTATAGTAACATATTTAGTGAATTCTCGATGATTTTTACCTAAGCTTACTTTGGAAAACTACTCAAAACTCCTTTTGATCAATCACACAGAAACGAGAAAATTTCAGATGAAGTTTAGTCGGGACATTTAAGCCCCCCACAGGCAGAGTTACTGATACTAACGAATACTCGAAAACATGTTTATGAAGAAGCTTTCGTAAAATTAAACTCATAATACTTTTTTGAATAACTTTCGTAAAATTGAACTCATATCATTTTGCAGAATAACTTTAACAAAATTAAACTAAAAATTTTTTTACAAGATAGCTTTCGTAAAATTAAACTCGACAATATTTATAGATCATTGTTTGTAAAATTAAACGAGTTAATATTTTATGATACAATTTTCATAGAATAAATTTGACAACATTTACAAAATGACTCTCGTAAACAAACCTCCAATCAATTGGGCAACCTTCGGAAAATCAAACAAACATCATATGAAAAGACTTTCGGAGAAGGAAAGAGATGGACCGATATCTGAGAAGTGAACTTCGCCCATCAGCCTCTGTCCACGGCCTCACTTTCCTCTCTCTCTCAGACCTCATCGCCTATGACCTCTCACCAAAGCCTCATCGTCATACAAGTCTTCATGAATTCCCTTGGCATCTCCTGATCGCCCTTGGATATTCGTAAACCCCCAAAGACTTTTAACGAAGGTGGATAGAAACCAAAAGAGGAAGGGGAAATTAGCAAGAAAAACGGAGAATAGACAAAACCGCACCTCCGATAAAACTAAGGTATGCCTGACTTTGAAATTATTGAAATCAAACTTGGAATTTTCGTAAGAAGGTACTAAGAAATAAAATTGCTTCCGAGATTTCCGTAACGTTTAGGGAACTTAAAATCTAGGTGGATAGTCTAGCGAACTAAGTTTTATGCGATTTACCCTATCTCGATCTATCATTCATCAACTATTCAGGAAGATCTTGCAAGCCGGTCTAAACGCTCGCAAAACCACCCAATTACAATCAACATATTCCAAGTCATCAACCCGAAAACCACCCAATTACAATCCCAAAGACGTCTTTAAATCGACCAAGATTGTTGCTCATACCAATCCTCGGAAGAGAATACATTTACAAACCTTTAAAATATTGGTTCAGCCATTTTATTTCGTAAAAAAAGAGGGAGTAGGTGCTTATAATATACTCGTATACTCCCATCGTGATGTGATCACGGACCGGATCACTAAGGAGAGCAAGGATAGCTTAGATGAGTCACATGATGCCACAATGCACCAGCAGGCTGGTGATGATGCTTTGACCATTCCAGAAGGTCCCATGACCCGTTCCAGAGCCAAGAAAATTAAGGAGACTGTTGTAGGATTACTCACTTCACATCCACAACAAGAAGAAAGTCTTGGACAAGGTTTAATCCGAGATGTCTTGATCACCATTCAAGCCATCTCTATATCAAGCTGAGTTAGTGTATAGGCAAGACATTTGGTGTGTGCTCTTTTCCTTGCTTTTGGTTTTGTCCCATGAGATTTTCCGGAGGAAGGTTTTTAACGAGGCCACGACTTGTCTTACAAATCACCTAGGCCCTATCTCGGCTCAAGACTAGCAGAAGTCATTTATCTTTAAGGTTATGTTATATTTTAAACTATAGTTTCCATTTTAATGTTTTCGAAACCCTAGAGAGTATGTTCTCTGGTTTCTTTTATTTAAGGTTTTTCCCTAACCCTATTGTACTCAAGCAATCTAATACTATCAAGTCTTTTTCTCTCTTGACGGCTCTCTCTCTCTAGATGTTGTCGAGTATCCTTCTGGTATGTCATATCCAGAGCTTTAAGGGTGTTCAACTTGGTGTGTCATATCCGAGCTGATCATCTAGGAGTATCAAGAGATCTCTCATCCCTCTTGTGTCACCATTCAATCCACAAACCTTGATGAACTCGAGTCTCTGATTCGTTCTTGCAAGGATCTATCCTCCCAATCAACCAAAGAGCATCCTAGGGGCGCATCAAGTGGTATAAGAGCAACTTTGGTTAGGGAAGTCTCTTTTCTCTCTTAACTTTTTCTGTTTCATCCGCAATAAACCTCTATCATCTTGAAAAAAAAGTAGAATTAAGTTGTTAGGGCTGCTCGATTTTGTTTAGGGTTCTAGGCGAGTTTTTGTGTACTTTCCTTTTTGGTTTTTAGGCGAAAGCCCTAGATTTTTAAAACCTAGCCGCATAGAATTTTGCCTTGCCGAGCAAGCCAATCTTGTGTTGAGCTTTTTCCTTTTTGCCTCTCGTGATTACCTTGGATCTTTTTACTGGTTATTTTTGTTTCCTTGGTGCAGGCAGCTATGGGGACCGAGACTGAAGAGGAAGCTGAGCTAGTCCGGAAGAACAAGCTGCTCATGGAAGCCATGACTGCGCAACTGAATCAGTCTATGGTAGCAACCATGACTGAGATGATGAGGACCAATATTAATGAGCTCCGCAGAGAGTTCAGAGAAGAAGTAAGAAGAGCTACTGGTCAAGGTCCCAACCGAGAGACTAGGAGAGAAGAAAGACCTCAGGCAACTCGACAAGAGCATGCCGGCTCTGAAGAAACTGATAACTACTATGAACATATCAGTTCTTCCTTAAGACAAAGTCAAAGGAGGCATAGACGTGGACAAGAAGGAAGGACAAACCAGAGAGATGAACTTGATGGTTTGAAGATCAAGATACCCCCATTCCATGGGAAAGCTGATCCGGATGCCTACCTTGAGTGGGAGAAGAAGATTGAGCTGGTCTTTAAGTGTAAGCAGTACACAAACCACAAGAAGATCCAGATAGCTGCTACTGAGTTCTATGACTATGCTCTATGTTGGTGGGATCAGTACATCACTAACCATAGAAGGAATGGAGAGAAACCAGTTGAGACATGGACAGAGATGAAGTCTATCATGCGCAAGAGGTTTGTTCCGAGTCATTACCATAGAGACTTACATCATAGGCTCAGGAAGCTTACTCAAGGTTCAAGATCAGTGGAGGAATACTACCAGGAGATGGAGCTACTCATGTTAAGGGCTAGTATATCAGAGGATAAAGAAGCCACCATGTCAAGGTTCCTATGTGGTCTAAACCGAGAGATACAAGACAATGTTGAGATGCAACATTATGTGGAGTTAGAAGAGATGTTACACAAGGCTATTCTTGTGGAACAACAGCTCAAGAGGAAGGGACGTTCAAGAACCACCTATGGATCCAACCGGTTACAAAACACCAGGGAAGAGAAGTCCATATATCCTAAGGAGTCTAAGCCCTATCAGAAAGACAACAAGCCCTATCCGAGGGAAGAAACCAAACCAAGTAGTGCTCTTGACAAGGGCAAGGGCAAGGCTGAGGCCTCTAGTTCCAGAGCTCGTGATGTCAAGTGTTTCAAGTGCCAAGGACGAGGTCACTATGCCAATGAATGTACCAAAAAGAGAGTAATGATCATACTGGAAGAGTGTGAGTATGCATCAGAAGATGACAACACCTAGTCTGACCAAGAAGACACTGAAGAAGAGGATGAAGAAGGACCAGTCCAAGGGAAGCTTTTAATAGCAAGAAGACTTCTAATCTTGCAAACCAAGACTGAGGAGCTAGAGCAACGTGAGAACCTGTTCTATACCCGGTGCTTAGTCCAAGGGAAAGTTTGCAGCCTCATAGTTGATGGAGGCAGTTGTGTGAATGCTGCTAGTGAGACGATGGTCAAGAAGTTGGGTCTGAAGGTTCAGAAGCACTCAAAGCCTTACCGGCACAATGGTTGAATGAAGAAGGCACCATGAAGGTCTCTAATCAAGTCCTCATTCCTTTAGTCATATGAAGATATGAAGATGAGGTCTTGTGTGATGTCTTACCTATGGAAGCTGGTCACATACTTCTTGGAAGACCTTGGAAATCTGATCGCCGAGTCATCTATGATGGCTTCACCAACAAGCACTCCTTTGAGTTCAAGGGTCGCAAGACTGTCCTGGTTCCCTTGACACCCAAAGAAGTTCAGCATGATCAGATTCAACTCCAAAAGAAGAAGGAGATTGACCTCAAACCAGCTGGAACTAAGCAGCCAAACTTCTATGCAAACATGGGTGATATCAAAAGAGCTCTCTACTCTAAACAATCAGCTATCTTACTTTTGTTTAAAGAAACTCTCTTGAACATAACAGATTCTACACCGGTGTATCCGAGTGAAATGGTCTCTCTTTTGCAGGAGTTTCAAGATGTATTTCCAGAAGACAATCCCATTGGGTTGCCTCCTTTGCGTGGGATTGAGCACCAGATAGACTTTGTTCCAGGATCTACACATCCAAACCGACCAGCTTACAGAACCAATCTGGTTAAGACCAAAGATTTGCAAAGACAAGTAGAGGAACTCATGGAGAAGGGCTATATCCGAGAGAGCTTGAGCCGATGTGCTGTACTAGTGCTCCTTGTGCCTAAGAAGGATGGTACTTGGCGCATGTGTGTTGATTGTAGATCAATCAACAACATCACAGTGAAGTATCGCCACCCTATACCTAGATTAGATGATATGCTTGATGAATTACATGGTTCTTGCATCTTCTCTAAGATAGATTTAAAAAGTGGTTATCATCAGATTAGGATGAAAGAAGGAGATGAGTGGAAGACTGCATTTAAAACTAAACATGGATTGTATGAGTCATTAGTTATGCCATTTGGATTGACAAATGCGCCTAGTACATTCATGAGGTTAATGAATCATGTTCTTAGATCATTCATAGGCATTTCTGTTGTTGTATACTTTCATGATATCTTAGTATATATCAAGACTTTAGAAGATCATATAGAACATCTTAGGGCTGTCCTGACTGTTTTGAGAAATGAGAAACTCTTTACCACCTTGAAGAAGGGCACTTTTTGCACGGATAACTTGGTTTTCCTAGGGTTTGTTGTGAGTGCAGATGGAGTTAAGGTGGACGAGGAGAAGATCAAAGCCATCAAGGACTGGCCGAGCCCAACCACAGTAGGAGAAGTGAGAAGTTTCCATGGGCTTGCCGGTTTCTATAGGCGTTTTGTGAGAGACTTTAGCACCATTGCAGCTCCCTTAACTGAAGTGATAAAGAAGGATGTCGGATTCAAGTGGGGAGAAGCACAAGAGAAGGCTTTCCAATGCCTAAAAGAGAAGCTTACTCAATCACCTCTTCTTATGCTTCCTGACTTTACCAAAACTTTTGAAATAAAATGTGATGCTTCAGGAATTGGAATTGGTGTTGTGTTGATGCAGGATAGGAAACCCATCGCCTACTTCAGTGAGAAGCTTGGAGGAGCCACTCTCAACTATGCAACATATGACAAAGAACTATATGCCTTGGTGAGGGCCTTGCAAACATGGCAGCATTACTTGTGGCCCAAGGAGTTTGTCATCCACACTGATCATGAGTCCCTAAAGTATCTAAAAGGGCAGAGTAAGCTTAGTAAGAGACACGCAAGATGGGTTGAGTTCATTGAGACATTCCCATACGTGATCAAGTATAAACAAGGTAAAGAGAACATAGTTGCTGATGCACTATCTCGGAGGTATGTTCTCTTGACCACTTTAGATGCTAAGTTACTTGGGTTTGAGCAGATTAAAGATATGTATGATACTGACCTTGATTTCAAGGAAGCTTATGCATCTTGTGAGAAGTTTGCTGCAGGACACTACTTTAGACAAGATGGGTTCTTCTTTTATGATAACAGATTGTGTGTGCCTAATTGTTCTTTGCGAGATCTCTTTGTTAGGGAATCCCATGGGGGCAGTCTAATGGGACACTTTGGGATTGCCAAGACCCTTAAAGTTTTGCAGGATCACTTCTATTGGCCTCACATGAAGAGAGATGTGGAGAGAATCTGTGGGATGTGTGCTACTTGCAAGCATGCTAAGTCCCAAGTACAATCCCAGGGTTTGTATACTCCTTTACCAATTCCACACCATCCTTGGAATGATATATCCATGGATTTCATTGTTGGATTACCTAGGACTAGAGCCGGAAAGGACTCCATATTTGTAGTTGTTGATAGGTTCTCTAAGATGGCATATTTCATAGCCTGTCATAAGACTAATGATGCATTGCATATTGCTAACTTGTTCTTTAAAGAGGTTGTTCGTTTACATGGCATGCCTAGGACTATAGTTTCTGATAGGGACACTAAGTTTCTTAGTTACTTTTGGAAGACTCTTTGGTCTAAGCTAGGCACTAAGTTGTTGTTTTCTACTACATGTCATCCACAAACTGAGGTAGTTAATAGAACTCTAGGAACACTCCTGCGTGCATTCATCAGAAAGAACTTGAAAACTTGGGAAGACTACTTACCCCATTGTGAATTTGCATACAATCATGCCATGCATTCTGCTTCTAAATATTCTCCTTTTGAATTTTTTTATGGGTTCAATCCCACCTCTCCTTTGGATCTAATGCCTTTACCTGAGTGTGAAAGGTTTAGTTTGGATGGTAAGAAGAAAGCTGAGATGGTTCAACAAATCCATGAGAAGGCTAGACAAAACATTGAGCAGAAAACTAAGCTCTATGAGAAGCAAGCCAACAAGGGAAGGCATGTGAAGCTCTTTGAAGTCGGGGACCAAGTTTGGCTTCACCTAAGGAAGGATAGGTTTCCCAACGAGAGGAAATCCAAGCTAATGCCAAGGGTTGATGGACCCTTCGAGATCATCCACAAAATCAATGACAATGCCTATAAACTTGATCTCCAAGGTAAGTATGATGTATCAAATAGCTTCAATGTCACTGACTTGGCCCCTTTTGCTGTTGATGAACCAGATTTGAGGACAAATCCTTTTCAAGAGGGAGGGGATGATGTGATCATGGACCGGATCACTAAGGAGAGCAAGGAGAGCTTAGATGAGTCACATGATGCCACAATGCACCAGCAGCCTGGTGATGATGCTTTGACCATTCAAGAAGGTCCCATGACCAGTTCCAGAGCCAAGAAACTTAAGGAGACTGTTGTAGGATTACTCACTTCACATCCACAACAAGAAGAAAGTCTTGGACAAGGTTTGATCCGGGATGTCTTGATCACCATTCTAGCCATCTCTACATCAAGCTGAGTTAGTGTTTAGGCAATACATTTGGTGTGTGCTCTTTTCCTTGCTTTTGGTTTTGTCCCACGAGATTTTCCGGAGGAAGGTTTTTAACGAGGCTACGACTTGTCTTACAAATCACTTATGCCCTATCTCGGCCCAAGACTAGCAGAAGTCATTTATCTTTTAAGGTTATGTTATATTTTAAACTATAGTTTCCATTTTAATGTTTTCGAAACCCTAAAGAGTATGTTCTCTGGTTTCTTTTATTTAAGGGTTTTCCCTAACCCTATTGTACTCAAGCAATCTAATACTATCAAGTCTTTCATCCCTCTTGTGTCACCATTCAATCCACAAACCTTGAAGAACTCGAGTCTCTGATTCGTTCTTGCAAGGATCTATCCTCCCAATCAACCAAAGAGCATCCTAGGGGCGCATCACATCGACATCAAGAAAACGCTTTCGATGATTAGCCAAAGTCATGAAGACCTTTTCAACTTAATAAAGAGAGTTTCGTATAAAAAACGAGAATTATTCAAGCGTCAAAGCATTGCTTTCAGTTTCTGTTGAACCAATTGAGTCACGGAAAATCATCAAAAACATTTGCGACAAAGAAAAATCGAGAATAAAAGTAGCAGAGAGCACTTCAAAGGGAATGCTTTATCCCTGCTCGTTGACTAGATCTACCGCTGGTTGACCAATTATTTCCTCTCGAGAAACGAACATTTCATTAGAATCCTCTCAAAACCCTACGAAAAATTTCCACGAAAAGATCACAACAATTAGACTTTGGTAAAACTCCATGAGTAACTCTGAGCAACTTTCACCAACGATCAAAATCAAAGTGGAAAGTTTCTCGTAAAATATGTGGAAACATCGCTACATTGACATCACCATACATAGCGCCAATTTACTATCTTCATAAAACCGGTCACCCATTACTTTTGTATGACTAGAACATTATATACGACACAGTCTGCAAGAAAACAAGAATGGTATCATGCAAAACGACTTTTCAATAAGAAAATGCAAATGAGGAACACCTAATATTCGCCTCGCAAAGATCACGAGTAATCTGCGAGAAAATTTTTCTATTCACTTCTATGAGAAGCCCTTATTGTATAACTTACATGAAAAATCCTTTGTATGGTCAGATCCAATCATACAAAGCAACTTTCGAAGATAAACATAACAGGTTTTGCGAGAAGTGTTTTTAGTATAGGAAAAAAATGAAGCTGCATGATACGAGATTGGACAAACAATCTAAATTCTATCTCTTCACACTACGATCTAACTTATCTAATTCCTTAGCCATTTGGCTCGCTGGCTTCTTCCTTTCACTTCCATCGGTTACCTCCGAGCAGGCAATTATCCCCAACTAACTTTGCACGGATTCAATATCAAGCTTCTTAGGCTTCCTCTTCCTCAGACAAAGAAAGAAAATTCATAAGACTATAGAAATGTTGTATGAAACATTCATCGTATGACGGAAACCTAAAAGCAGAAAATCGTTTTCAACAACCATCGGCCATCTTAAAATGGAAAACTCCAGCATACTTGGCTTATCAACTTGACAAAGGTTTTATGGCCCTCGGCCAATTACGCCTTCCAGTAGTGGTCCGAACCAGAATCCGGCATCCTCTTTATGACAATTCTAAACTAAAATATACTTAATGTTAAAACGAAATTTCCATGGTCTAATCCTTGATCAGCAACGTCCTCAGATATGCGGCTGAACACATCTTTTGTACCAAGCCAAAACATTCAGCAACCAACGCTCCATCTGATCACTTAAACGGCTAAATGACAATCCGCAATTTGTCTAAAAATGCCAATTGACAATTACACAAATAATTATCATATAACATAGAATCGGAAATCATATGATAAAGTCTTCACAACGAGACTCAGTCCAAATAACCAAACTGTTAACGAAAAGCTGGAACGTTTCGAAAAGTCAATCAAGTTCTACTCAACAATTCACCTTAAGTCCGTAATATTTTACCCCTAAAAAGGTGGCATGTAAGGAAAAACACGTAACAAAGCTCCTAGAGCCATATGCAACATCCTCAAAAATGCGCGAAATAAATCTCGGAGGGCCGACTCTTCACAAAGCACAGAGAAGGAAAACGCTTCTTACCAGGGAAAAGTAAATGCGGCCCCTTGGTTCTACTTCCTCAATCATAAATCAAACTACTTAAGATCCAAACAAGAACAACAGTTTTGACTGCAAAAATCCGGAGACAAACCAAAAAGTTTCTCCAACGCAAGGTTAAGGCTAAAACCTTGCACCACCACAAAACATCTTCAAGCTTGCAAACATTTCAAGCATGAAACGCGGCATATGAAAAAAAAACAATTTTCAGCATCGCGAGACATCGCATACACCAAAAGAACCGTTCTCGACAAAATTACCTTCCTTGATAAAAACACCTTCTTGGAAGACGAAACAGTCATACAAACTAACATCTTCTGAAACACGTACCCTTTGCGAAGAATCAAAAACGGTAATATCAACCATTATGTTTACTGCTGATCACAACAAACTCTTAATGTCCTAAGCAGACTAAGCCATCTCATATAGATAGCTCTCATACATTCAACACAAGAATTATAGCGCTAGAAAAGAAATCTGAAATTTTGGTCAGCACTTCTAGACGACTTAACAGTTTTCTTTGGAGAGATGCTCGATTCCTAGCAAACAAGTCGTACATGCGGAGAACCTATCGCAGATATTAAATTGGTACGAAATTAGGTTGAAAACGATACAGGAAACGTAAGCCAAAGTAGTCATAGCACCCCCTAAATCGTTAGTAAGCTTAGGTCTTTCCCTAAACCCATCACACTGGTCTCAAACATCTCAAGTCATGATATCGAAGTGATACGAGATCCAAAATTATGTCTCTTCGTTTGTATTCCAATGTTCATGAAGTTCTGAAAAATAAAATTTTCAATCATTCTTATCTAAAACGAACAACGAATATAACGATCTACAAAGAGTTATATATGAGATGACAACTCATACTCTTCACTCTACATTTGATACAAACATGCTCTTAAAACGCGAAATAAAATTCATTAGAAAGAAGCCGCGAAGAGGATCGGATTTGATGCTAAACGCGACCCATCCCAAAAATGTAAATACTGCCACAATTGGCCAGAGCAATCAGCCAACAAGGCTAATCTCGAGGACGAAAAAGGCCCAATATAAAATGCCATCAGTAGCAACATGGTTGATAATCTGTACACGACACATAACTAAACCGTAAAGGTCTCTTCGGAAAATAGATAATAAGAATCTTAACTCCAAGAAAAACTACGAAAGGCTTGATCCTTTCAACAAGGGTACGTTGGAAGCCTTTACAATGCGCAGCCCCAATCTTATCACATTCTATTCTCATGAGGACTAAAGAATTAAAATCAAACACCTCTTAGGAATATGAGGATGAGATTAATCTCTGCAATAAAATAATCTCAACAAAAAATTTTGAGAGAAAAGGAAAACCATTCCTAGCCGTAGATTCCGACTAAAAATATCACTCGCCCGCAAGAATCATGCTCAAACCTTGCAGGCTGGGTGCAAACTATTGGGGTAAAAAATCATAATCTCGATTTAAAGGTTGAAAACATCACTCGCCCGCAAGAATCATGCTCAAAACTTGCAAGCATTCCTAACCCCACTATTTTATCTATGTATTATATTCCGTCTATTGTTCTTTCTTTGATTAGGGTTGAATGATAGAAATCATGATATGGCCCAAAAGTAGTATTGCTAGTTAAGTTAATATCCATCAATTGAGTTGTGCTTGATTCTTGCATTCTAGAGTAGCTAACTAGGATATCGAAAGTAGGACATGGACGACTACAAAGAGAGGTTCTGTTTCAGAATAGACTCCATTGAACTAGGCTGTTAGACGCATGTAAGAGGTGGGCTAATAAGTCTGGTGAAATTATCAAATCTCGTTCAAACTTCCTTCTGATTTCACAGTCGATAGACATCAGGCCATAATCGTCGATTGATGGTATTTCCTTTTGCTCGCATATGAGAGTTGGAGGTAAAAGGATCAGAATAGTTAATATTTGAGTTCTAGTATATTTATATATTTGTGCTTCCTATCCACTATAAATCCATTAGGCTTGAAACCCTCAATCTAGCATATTTACATTTGCATCAAGTTAGTTTATTAAAATATTTCCATATTTGCATTATTAGCATATTTTCATATTGCATCTCCACTTCTTGATAAAAATATTTCCTTAAACGATTATTTGCCACCAATATATATATTCACCTAGCTTAATCTTTATATATAAGAAATCTATTGGGTATTCAAAAATCATGTACAAAACTTAAAAGAGATAAACGACTCTCGCAAGAAGAACCCTAGGCGATTCCGAAGACATTCACGGCGCGTCCCAGATCAAAATTTCTCTTGAAATTTTGCTCTTCATCTGATCAAAAGGTTCATCGACATTTGATCACTAGGCTCCTCTGCGCACGACGATTTTGACGGAGTCTCCACGGTGGTTTCACGGAAACGAAGAAATCCATCCAATCTGTGTTTTGCTCATTGATTGGTCATCTTTCAGTGCCGACCCAACATAAGCAGTCTCGGGATCGTTGACTGAGGTCCGACAGTCACCGATCTATCCTCATCTAGTTCGGACTTTTCACGAACATTGAAGCTCGCTGCTGACGATCATTTGATCTTCTCTCCTTGTTTATCCGGTTTCTCCTGCGTTCGTCACGGTGTCCGGGGAAGCCTCCTTGTTCTCCAACCCCATCGATCTTAAAGTACTTGTCTCGGATCATTGTCCAGACTATACGTTTGTTGTCAATCACCACACTCCGTTACACGATCTTTGTATATTATCCTTGCTGGCTAACCTTATGTGTGGACAATATTCTCGACTTGTACCTTACCTAGAGAACGAGGGCGTTAATCATTATCACGCATGATCATTGTCCGGTGATACGCAGATTAGTTGAGTTGATATAGTGGATACTCACTTTGGGTTTGACAAGTCAATTGTGTACGTAGGGTTTGACTTTGCACGTAGACCCTCCTATGAGGTCCTCTTACAGAGGGATGCCTGCTCATTCGGTATATATCAAAGGAAAGGGTGTGTCGCACGAGGATGATGATGAGCCAATAAAACTTACGGATCAAGATGACGCATTTTGTCATAAAAGAATTCCAATTGAGTCTTATTTGGAAAATTTTAAACCGAAGAAACAGAAAGTGGAGAAACTTCTTTAGAAAATCCCAATACAATGGGGTTTATAGGATAGGATAAAAGCAAACGCCTTGGGAAATGGAAAGTTTCTATTTAACTTCACCTCTGAGGATGACCTAAACTCTGTTATTCGACATAGTCTCTATCTTTTCAACTTCTGTATGTTCGTCGTGGTCCGGTGGGAACCCATTGTTCATGATGACTATCCATGGATAATCCCATTCTAGGTTCGGCTGAATGGTTTCCCTCTCCATCTGTGGACATATAAAATTCTGAGGACTATTGGTAGCAGAATTGGCCATGTTGATACACTGGAGCTCTCTGAGGGTTGTATGCTCATTGAGATAGACTCTCGTTATCCTCTAAAATTCTCAAGGAAGGTCCAGTCACCAGAAGGAGATGAGGTTACTATTGAGATCAAGTATGATATGCTGTTCAAACACTGCTCAATCTGTGGATATCTTTCCTATGAGAAAAGGATTTTGCCTAACTACAAGCATCCAATCTCAGCTACAGGCTCCGTCTGAACGTCCTGATGTCTTCTCTATGGTTCAGATTCCACCTACACATGTACGGCATGATAATCTCCTGGACTCTCGGCCCTCAGTGAGACAGAGAGAAGAGCAAGTGTATCATGGCTATCATGTGTTTAGACATGACACAAGAGAACAACATTATGAGAGTAACTACAGCCATAATCGATCCAGCGATAGGTCTAATTTTAGACGGGAGGATAATGCAAAAAGAGTATCGAGGAATCAAAATGATTATTCTAAAAGTACTAGATATGGAGGAAGTCGATATGAACCATATCAGACCAAGCAGGATCAGAGATGGAGAACTAAACCAGTTTGTCTTGCAATCAGAAAGAAAGGCAAGAGACATTCAGATATGCATGGTGGTGGATGGAGGAGGGAACCAGAAGCATCACGTGCCGCTTTGATAGATGTTCCACTAGATATTGTTCCTTATGAACAAGTATCAGTCAACATTGGAGATCCGGTTGAGGAACATAAGCAGAGTGGGAATGGTAGCCAAAGGAAAATGTTAGCAAGTACGATTGTGACTCCATCAATAGTGGATAAGACTATGGAAGATAATGTAACTGTGCGTAACAAAGGAGATGCTTGTGCACTCTCATTCTCTTTGGTCAAGCGTCTGAGCCTAAGAAAGATCAGATGATTGGAGCATTGGATGACATAGAGATGAAAAAGCAAGAGGAGAAAATGTTGGGGTTTGAACCTAATGATAATTATTTACTAGGAGAGGAGCTTCAGGAATCTAAATCTAAATGGCCAGATCCCTAATATGTGGTGGAGAAGAGATCAAAGTCTGGAAATAAGGCAACAAAAGATATGACATCTGGAGCTAAGAGGAAGACTCCTTTGAGTTTTCCAAGTAAGAAACTTGAGTTCCTTCGTCGAGGATCTCCAAGCAAACTATCCAGGACTCTGGGTGCAAATATGACCACTGGATCTGGCAAATCTGGTCATCATAGTGCAAAGAAGTTAAAAGAGAGCCAAGCAAAGAAGGAGGAAGTGATGAGGCCTGTAAACTCATCCAACAAGGAGTCATGAGGACAATCAGTTGGAACTGTCGAGGGATTGGGCGCAACCTCACAGTTCGACGCCTCAAGGAGATGTGCCAGAAGCATCGCCCATGACTTTGTTCCTTTCTGAAACAAAAAATAATAGGTCCATGTTGCAAAACATTCAGACCGAGTTAGGATTTTATCATTCGTTTACCGTTGAGCCACTTGGTCTCAGCGGGGGTTTAGCTTTATTTTCATTAGAAGAATTTCAAATTAATGTTTTATTTTCGAATAACAAAATGACTGATGTAGAGGCAATCATTGATGGAATAAAATTTCATATGACATTTGTTTATGGTGATCCTGGTTAGAACAAAGAGATATAGTGTGAGAACATCTTACGTGTTTCTCAACTACAAGAATAGGAGCCTGGTTCATGATAGGTGACTTTAATGAAATAAAATTACATAATGAAAAAGTTGGAGGAAGATCTCGATCAGCCAGCTCATGCCTACCTTTTAAACAAATGCTTAATGATTGTGGAATGCTGGAATTCCCACACTCTGGAAATATGTTATCTTTGGTTGGAAAAAGGGCAGGAAGAACCACAGTAAGATGTCGTTTAGACAAAGCTGTTGGTAATGTGGAATGACATGAAAATTTTCCGCAGACTGGGATAACTTACATGCGCCTCTGGGGATCAGACCATCGTCTGATTCTTGCTAATCCTATCTAAACCAGTGAGAAAATCGAAATCGTTCAAATTTGATAAGAGGTGGATTGATAATGAGGAATTAGGAAAAGTTATCCTGGAGGGCTGGAAATCTGCTGATCTTCCTCCTGGGGCAAACATAATGGAGCACATTTCGAGCTGTCGTAAAGCCTTAAGACAATGGAGGAGACAGAATGATTTAAAATCATGAAAACAAGTGGAGGATCTTAAGGAAAAGGTGGAGGGGTTATACCTAAATGACGATGCCACAACTGAGGGAATAACTGAGGCCTCGAAGGAATTATCTGACCCTCTTAAGGCGGAAGAGATAATCTGGAAGCAGAAGAGTAGAATCTTCTGGCTTAGAGAAGGCAACCGTAACACAATGTTCTTCAACTCATTAACAAAGAAACGGAGGGCAAGGAACAAGATCACCCAGCTTGTCGACGCTAATGGGAATGTCGTAGAGGAGGAAGATGGTCTAGTAGCCATAGCTTCTACCTACTTTAGAGAGTTATTTACGTCAACCAATCCAGAAAACATCAATGAGGCTCTATCGGAGGTATCCACAAAATATACCGGGGCAGATAATGAGGAACTCACATGTCCAGTTTCGGAATGGGAGGTTAAATTAGCTCTGTTCGTAATGCATCCAGAGAAGGCTCCAGGACCAGACAAAATGACAGAATTGTTCTACCAAAAATTCTGGGATATTGTTAAGGAGGATCTAACTCTTATGGTTAATCAGTTTCTTTTCAATGGAACAATGGCCGATGGCTTAAATGATACAAATATCTGCCTCATCCCTAAGGTTACTAAACCAAAGGAAACGTCCAAATTCCGCCCCATTAGCTTATGCAATGTTAGCTACAAGATAATCTCCAATGTCCTACGCCAGAGATTAAAAAAGTGTTACCAGGACTAATCTCGGAAACTTAATCGGCATTTGTGGCTGGACGACAAATCTCTTATAATGTTATGATTGCACAAGAAATGTTTCATGCCTTGAGAACTAAACCAAACGGACGAAATAAGAGGATGACCATCAAAACAGATATGAGTAAGGCGTATGATAGGATGGAATGGACCTTCATTCAAACAGTGATGCAAAAGATGGGGTTCTAAGAGGTTTGGATAGATAGGATCGTGCGATACATAACTTCGATTAGTACAAAGTACTCATGAATGGCCAACCAAGGGGAAATATTGTCCCGGAAAGAGGACTACGCCAAGGAGATCCTTTGTATCCTTTCATCTTTATTCTATGCACGGAAGCGCTCGTTAGCCTTCTTATACATGCAGAGAATCAAGGGAAGATAACAGGGATGCGGGTTACACGCGCATGTCCTTCGATATCTCACTTTCTCTTTGTTGATGCCTTTTCTTCTGTAAGGCGGAGCCCCGTGAATGTAAGGAAGTAATGAAAGTGATAAGGACTTATGGGAATGCGTCAGGACAATGCATTAACAATGAAAAATCTTCCTTGCTCTTTGCTAAGAAGATCGACACTCATTCTCGACAGCTGATTAAAGAAAAGTTAGGGATCTACAACGAATGAGGGATAGGATCATATTTGGGAATACCAGAAGAT
Source organism: Moricandia arvensis (assembly GCA_905132765.1). NCBI lineage: Eukaryota > Viridiplantae > Streptophyta > Magnoliopsida > Brassicales > Brassicaceae > Moricandia > Moricandia arvensis. The sequence goes on along the minus strand of CAJHQP010000233.1, from coordinate 53,750 downwards.
ATCAGTGGATCCAAGTTTTAACTTTTTGCTTTCCTTGAGAACAAATTGATGCATAGAGTGAATGGATGAACGGGTAAAAGGCTATCAAAAGGAGGGAAGGAGGTTCTAATTAAGTCCATTCTTCTAGCCCTGCCGACATATGTGATGTCTACTTTCCTATCGCAATTAGAGACGTGTGAAAAGCTTGCAAGTGCGATTGCACAATTATGGTAGAGTTCAAACCCACCAAAGAGAGATATTCACTGGTCGAAATGGGAGAAACTATGCAAACCAAGGAAGGAAGGAGGCTTAGGTTTTCAATTGATTCATGAGTTTAATTTGGCTCTTTTGGCTAAACAATTATGGAGGTAAGTACAATATTCGGACTCCCTGGTGGCTAGGGTGCTAAGAGGGAGATATTATCAAATGAGTCCGCCTTAGCCATCAATTTTGGTTAACAGACCGTCATATGTATGGGCGGAACGAGAGCTATTGCTATTGGGTATCAGGAAAAAGATCCACTTAGGACATGAGGTTAAGGTGTGGGAGGATCCTTGGATCCCGACAATGCCAACCAGAGCGGCACATTCATCTGGTTCAGTCCTATGTCTGAATATGAGAGTTAGCGAATTAATTAACCAAGAGACGAAGGAATGGGATATTGATCTTCTGACAAATTATGTCAGTCCGGCCGATATTACCCTGATAAGGAGCCTAGCTATAAGTACAACAATTTAGAGATACACTTTCTGTTGGAGCTACCCAAAGAAAGGCCACTATACAGTCAAATCAGGATATTGGATTGCCCGGAAATTCCTAAGGAAAGATGCAGATGGAGGGAAATGCAAACCTAGTACAACCGACCTCCAAGCCTTTGTTTGGAACGTAAAAGCACCTCAGAAGATGCGTAATTTCATATGGCAGTTAATAACATGACATGTGGCGGTCACCAAAAATTTGAATTATAGAAAAATGAGATGTGATAACTACTGTCCGAGATTTGGGGATCCCGAAGAAACAATGACGCATGCTATCTTTGAGTGCCCTCCTGCCCAGAAAGTGTGGGCTTTATCATCGACGCCCTCGGGTGAAGACATGTTTCCATTATCTAGTATTTATGCTAATATGGACTACCTCTTTTGGAGGAAGGAGGAAATTGGTGTACCCGATTCACACAAGGATCCTTATCCTTGGTTAATTTGGTACATCTAGAAGGCCCGAAATGATAAGCTATTTTGGGTAATTGATCGAGATCCCATGGAGCTTGTGAGTTATGCAGAGAGTGAATGCTTGGATGGTCCAATGCTAATGATAAGGCAAATCTGACCTCCAGAGATCACAGAGACGAGGAATCACATGCCTTAAGCTTGGAGAATAGTTTTATGGTAGACGGTTCTTGGACCGCTGAGGATGATTTTAGTGGTTGCATGTGGGTGTGGAAATATTACAGCGGGAAAATCAAACTCATGGGAACGAGAAACCTACGGAAGCGAGAGATGGCTCTACACTCAGAACTAGAAGCTCTCAGATGGGAAATGAAGAATATGTTGAAATTTTCATCATGTCATCGATTTGGCAAAGATTGCAAGGACGTTATCGCTATAATAAAGGAACCAGAGGCATGGCTGAGTTTTGCAACAGAATTGGACGCCATAAAGATGTTGATGATAAGCTTTCCAAGTTTTGAGATATGCTACATCCCAAGGGTGCGCAATGGAATTTCAGACGCTCTGGCCAAGACCGCACGTTCTTTCCAGAGAAATCTTTGTTATGTTGGTTATTCTATTCCGTTCTGGCTTCCCAGACCACCTCAAGTATAAGTAATAGAATAGCCGTTTGATGCCAAAAAAAGAAATCTATTGTTTACCATTTCTCTTTGTGGACTCGATCCCGAAGTACTACACCTGATCTCTTTTGGCAAAAGTATTATTTGTGTGTTAAGACTAGGGTTAATTTGATAGTTAATTGTTTAGGATATTTATACCCTGCCAGAACAATAAAAACACGCATGTCAAATTTGGCGTCGTTGTTGGGGGGGAGATGATCGCCATTAGATTTAATATCTAGGATTTAGTCTAGCTTTGTTACTACTTTCAAGTTACTAAACTTTTTCCTTTGTTTTTCGGTGCATGCAAAGACACACCATAAGCAATAAAGGACAAGAACTACTATTATCTGACCCCGATAAACTCAAACGTATGATCCGCAAAGAAAGACGACAAGCATCAATCGACATCACCGATACCGTGTTGACCGACACTTCTTTACAGATAGCATCGAGCGACATCAGAACTCGAGCATCAACCGACACTGAATACATAGCACCGATCGACAGCAACTTACTTGCATCGATCGACAAAAGCAGACGAGTTCAGATGGTTGCAACTTTATTATTGATTCAAGATGAGAATGGAGACTTGTATGACCTCAACAGTCATCTGCGTAATGCAGCATGTCGAATGATCAAGGACAAAATAGACACTTGACAGAAGCACCAGCCAATGCATTGATTGAAGATGATTTTTGGGTAAAAGCGAAGAGAAAAAGGATACAATAGGGATGATTCCATTTGCACAGACATCTATCGACACCAGTTACTGAGAATCAATCAACGGTCCTTGAGGAGTTAGCAGAATCGGGAAAATCTTCAAACATCGTTCGACATATCGATCGTAGAATCGATCAACTGTTCCCAGCAGAAAAATGGGTTCTTGTGCCAAAGATCACGAATCTGAAAACTTCAGAGCAGAAGATGGGGACATCAGATCCTATGATAGTTGATAAAAATGCTGAGGGTCATCCTTGGAAGAAACAGAGGATAATTCTAAAGAAGAAAAGTGATCCTGGAAAATTTGTAGTGCCATGCCTGATGAAAAGCCATGAGTTTCCCAATGTCCTATGTGATATTGGATCATCATTGAGCATCATACCCATAGCTATGGCAGAAAATTTGAACCTGAGAGTGGAGCCTTCCAGCGAGTCTTTCATCTTTGTGGATTACTCCAAAGTGGATTCAAGAGGTATTTCTAGAGATGTCACACTGCAAATATTAAGATGGCTTAGTCCCGATAGACTTCCATGTTATGGATATCCAGATCAATTGGAATTCTTCTTTGTTACTTGGAAGAGCTTTCATGGCCTCTGTAAGAGCTATCTGCAATATGAAATTAAACAGGTTGTATATATCCCTAATTCAACAAAATATTTTCTATGAACCTCTTAAGAATAAGAACAAGGCTACTCTGATTCAATTGTGTGATGATGGAGAAGTATGGCCACAAGTTTCTGCGATTACAAAGTCAATGAAGAGTCGGAAAATGGAGCATCGATCGATACTTATCCCAGACAATCGATCGACGCGCTTGCAGTTCAGAAATTGGTCGACACCCACCGTTCGCTATCGATCGATGACCCTAGTTCAGAACCGATCAAAAACTACCACGTAGATGGTGGTTACAACCCAGCCTACCCCGAGTACAACAAAGACTATAGAGAAGAAGATATAATCGAGTACCATGTTATTGCTATGTAAGAGGCTGGTGTTTCTCACATTTCCCATCAACTCGAGAAATCGACATTAATCGACATCAATCGACGGTAACCCTACGCGATCGATCGATACTTAGCTAAAAGCAGAATCCAAACTAGATTCAGTTGCAGAACGCGAGAAGAAATATGATTATCTACAACTAGAAGAATTCGGTATCATAAGAGATCCAGACGGTCACGCAAGAGCAACGGATGGCAGACTACTAAATTTCATGAGGGAAGATATAGTAGATATTCTTGCCATGGCTAATGGAGCTGGAAACCTTTTTGCGCAACCATCTGGTTATCGGGCATCGATCGACCGTCACCATACACCGTCGATTGACACATGTCCAACATGCCAAGGATACGGTGAAGCTTGCGAAGAATACGATGAAGATTACAAAGAGGAAGAGCATATTGAATATCACGGCCTAGCATCAAAAGACGATGGCTGGGTGATGAATGCGAGAGTGGATAATCGAGCATCGATCACCGGTTATACCTGGCCATCGAACAACATCAGACTCGAACCAGAACACGAACTTGGTGCAGAAGATACTGATATTGGTAATCTTAGGCCAGATGAGTTGGAAATATTCAGAGACCTAGAGGGAAGTGCACGGGCTCTTCATGGGAGAATCCTACACTTATGTAAGGAGGATGTAGCAGTTGCCCTTATTATGGCTAATGGATCAGGTACTTTATTTGAACAGAAGCATCAACCATTGATCAATGCGAATCCTCCAGCATCGATCGACTTATTGAAGCAGAAGAACGAGCCAATCCATAATGTTCAATACACTCTCAAGCATCCTAAACTGATCGACGGCACCCACCAAGCATCGATCGATAGACCCTTTCCAGAGATACACATATTTAGTCCTTCCAATGCCTTCAATTCTCCACAATCGATTCATGGCAGCATCAAATCATCGATCGAATGGCGTATCGAGCAAGGTTCGAGAGCTTTTGATGCTGAGGGCAACAGACTTTTCTATTGGTTAAAGGAAGATGAGTATGGCATCTACAGAGATGAGAATGGTAATGCATGAGCTACAGACGAAAGAGGTGTGATTGTGCAAGCTGAAGACATCAGAGAAGCTATAGAGAGAGGTAATTTGTTTGAGCAGAGCTACATATGTTTACCAGAACATGCAGCAAAGATCGCTATGTCTATGAAGTATCATCGGACATACAACAGAGAAGAGATTGATGATATTGTGCACGCGATCTACAGAGCTTAAGATATGCCACTAAGTGATTTCTACAGGAGGATGGATGATGTTTACTATCCTATAGACAACTGCCTCAGTGGTTTGACTGCAGACATGGATGAGATGAAGCAAGATTTGGATACTGTTCAGAGAGAGCATGCGCTTGGGGTAGACAAACTGGCATTAATCAACAACAACATCAGGCCACCGATCGACACTGAAGACAACGGACAAAAGACGGCCAGCAGAAATACAATTAGAAGATAGGTTGATGAGATTGCTTTTTCTCATAGCCTGATGAAGGAAGATATTTCTCAGCAATTGGAGGATTTATCAGAGACTACAGCTGCCAGACTTAGAATGCAACTGTGCAATATTGAGAAACTACAAGGGGGAATGCATACAATAGAGTTTGCCAGAGCGGTTACACGGAATGAGAAACCTAGAAGAGATAAGGCAATTAGAAGCTTCGTTGGTACATGGTTTCAGAAGAGTAAAGAAGATGTAGACGATTGTTTTCCAAGTGTTGATCCAACTACATACTTGTCAAAGAGTTCAAAACGTCGAGCTTAAGACTATAACAAAGCGCCGAGTGGGAGGCAACCCATTGTTTAGTAAGTTTTTATTTTGTTTTAACTTGAACTATTATTTATTTCCAGTTTTACTTTGTTTTGAAGACAGTTTGAGTCCACCATCGATCGACACCATAGAGGCACCATCAGTCGACATTGAATCGCGACCATCGATCGACCATACACCCCTACCATCGATCGATAATCTTTTACAGAGTCTAGTATCGAGTTTTCTACTTAAACTATTTACTTCTAATTTAATTTTTTTCCTAAACAATCCGAGACGGATTACACTAGGGACATTGTAATTTCAGTCTGGGGGAGGTTCGCTAATGCTATTTGATTTAATTTGAGCTTTATTTACTATATATATATATAAGTTTTTCAAAAGTTTTATTAAGTCAAGAAGGGAATTATGATCAAGATTTATTATTGATTAACCACACTTTAGCACCATTCTTAGAAGGTTATTTGCAGAGATTACTAGAGATACCAAAGTGGATTATCCTGCCACTATATCACACTTGCTTAAAAAGTTTGAAGGAACCGAAGCTGATTTCCAACACTAACCCTGGCATTATTTGCTTGCATTGGGGCTTGGTATACACAACATCGGATTCCTTCTGTAAGTCTATAAGTACAAGTCATTGCACCTTTGGTTCCCTTCTCTCTTTCTCTTCAGCATCTACCTAATAGCTTAAAAGATTGAGATGACTTCCCGAGATGCAGAGGGGTAGGTACATTACCTATGACACCACTATTCTAAATCAAAGGAATGATCACACATTGTTGGAAGCGAGGGGTAGATACATTACCGATGAACCCACTATTCGCCTACAACTTTGCCCAGAAAGCAAAAGAAAAAAAATAAAAGAAAACAAGAAAATAAAAGAAAAGAAGAAAAATACTGAAAATGAGATGGCAAGATTGAATGTATCAGCATCATTGTCCATTTAGTTTGATAGATCTAAATAGATTCAAATAGAAAAGGGGGACGAAAGGAATCATAGAAGACCTTGTGCCTAGATGTTCAGATACTTGCAGAGGTAAGAGTCCATATGTCCTTTGATTGATACTCCCAAGGTAAAGCGTACACTTTTATTTTATGCAAAGAAATGAAATCAACAGAGGGATGAGTCAGACTATTATTTGTTAAGTTGTTGGTATAATGGATTTGGTTGCTATACTAGGATATGGTATATAAAGTTTCTTTGAGATTGACTTGATAGAATATGTTTGCAACAAAGCAAGATGATAGTTATGCTTAGACATTATGTGTCTCTGCTTTTCAAAACCTCTTTTACAGGGTTAGCTTACTTTAGGACACGCAAAAGGTTAAGTCTAGGGGAGTCAATTTTAGGCCAAGTTATAGCTCTATTTAGGGCCTATTATGTGTGTCTATGATATGTTTTGGAGTATTTACAGGTCCAGGAACGTTTTGGAGATATATGGAGATATTTGGAGCTTTTGGAGCACTTAGAGGAGAAGAATTCGTAGGTGACTATTTGATCGATGCTGCACACTTGCCATCGATCGACGTTCAGTTCGCAGACAACCAATTTAAAAGCCCAAGTTAGAAGACAAATGACGTGAATGCCCTGGATGAGTTTTGACCTAAGTTTTAGGGTTTTATATTTATGCGTATGTATTGAGAGCATGCATAGTGTGTGCAAATGCAAGTGCAAGTGCATGGAAGACAAACAAAGCTTTATTATAGTTCTAGGTTTTTCGGGGATAAGATTCATACTCCTTAGGAAGATTTGTATTCGAACCCTAGTATTTTATCTATGCATTATATTCAGACTATTGTTCTTTCTTTGATTATGTCTTACTAGATTTAGGGTTGAATGATAGCAATCATGGATTATCCCAAAAGTAGCATTGCTAGGTTAACTTGATATCCATCAATTGAGTTTTGCTTAATGCTTTCATTCCAGAGTAGCTATCTAAGATCTCGAATGTAGGACATGGACGACTACGAGAGTGGTTTCTGTGCCAAAATACACTCCATTGAATTAGGAATTTAGGCGCATGCAAGAGCTGGACTAATAAGTTTGGTGGACTTATCAAATCTCGTTCACACTTCCTTCGGATTTCACTGTCGATCAGCATCAAGCGTAAGTCGTCGATCTATGGTCTTTCTTTTTGCTCGAAAACGAGAGTTGGGGTTAAAAGGGTCAAAATAGTTAATATTTGAGTTCTAGAATATTTACATATATGTGCTTCCTATTCTCTATAATCCATTATGATCTAGCATATTTACTTTTGCATCTAGTTAGTTTATTAGAATATTTTCATTTTTGCATTATTAGCATATTTCCATATTGCATCTCTACTTCTTGATAAGGAATATTTCCTTAACTGATTGTTTGCAACCAATATATATATTCACCTATCTTAATTATTAGAAATAAGAAATTTATTGTGTGCCATTGCTCTTTATCGATTCGATCCCTAAGTACTACATCCGATCTCTTTTGGAAAGAATATTATTTGTGTGTTAAGACTAGGGTTAATTTGATAGTTAATTGTTTAGGATATTTATACCTTGCTAGAACAATAAAAACATGCATGTCAAAATCCAAGGAGACTTTCAAGTCAAAAGTTCCATGTCATTCGGCAGTTCAAATGGTGTTGATCAGTACCAACCGCTGAACACCGATCGACAACCCAAACTGAATCTGTAAGATCTTGTAAAATGGCAAGTATCGATCGGAACCCTTCCCATGTCATCGCTCGATGCCCACCATTGACTTACAGAGTGAAGTTACCAAGTATTGATGTAAACAAATTCAATTCTTCAAGGTACTCATCTCATACACCAACAAATCTACCAGTGAACACCAGTCAGCAACCCAAAGATGCATCAGAGCCTATGACTGTTGAGCAGGCTTTAGAGGGACATATTTTTGAGAGAAAAAAGAATAAGGTTTCTAAGCTTCTGAGGAGAAAGGCTAATCATAAAAAAGATAGATATTTTCACCAAGAGGATGTTGAAGATCCCAATGGACATGCCACTCAATGGTGCTTATTGGTCCCATAGACTCTGAATGTTTTTTAGAGAGAGCAAACAAACAGAAGAGGACATTGAGTGTATGTTTCATTAGACCAGAGAAAAGATGAAGCAGAGAATAACATTGAAAAAGAAAAGTGACCATGTGAAGTTCGTGGTTACCAGCATGATTGGAGGTCACAATTACGCTAATGCGCTCTGCGATACAGGTTCTTCAATCAGTATTATCCCCAGGGTGATGGCTGAGAAGCTATATCTAAAGATAGAAACTTGTAGTTCATTTAGCCTGTTGATTGCTCCAAGTTAAAGTCAGGAGGGATAGTCATAAACCTTTAGGTACAAATTGACAATGTCATAGTTCCAGTAGATTTTCATGTTAAGGATATTTAGATAGACTGGAATTCTTCTCTATTACTTTGAGGAGCTTTCATGGCTATTGTAGGAGCTGTTTGTGAGATGAAGACAAATAGGTTGTATCTCTTACTCATCAGTGAGAATGATTTCTATGACCATGTTCAAATTGTCACGGGGAAAACGCCTTACATTGAGATATGAGATGATCTAGAATTTGTGGCAGTTTGTTAATCTGATTCTAGCACCGAACGTGACGATGACGGCGAGGCATCGATCGACACCCAACCTTCAGCATTGTTCGATACCCAGACACCAGCAAGAGACTCGTGACTACCAAGAGACTTTTCATTTGAAGCCACCACTTCACCTACAAGAAAAATTAGTGTAGTAGCACCATATGAGCATGGAGTATACAAAGATGAAGAGGGAAATGCACATGTTAAGGATGGAAGGACCATAAATGTTTCAAAAGAAGACATGGAAGCAATACTTGAGATGGCCGATAACCGGGGAGGCTACTATTTAAGTGTACCGGTGTATGATGAATGCTTTGAGATGTTTGGAATTCGTCCTACATCATCTTATCGGCCAGAACCTGATGTTTACAGGAGAGATCAATTTAAGTAGATGATGGATGACCTTTATATAGTTCAGGAGAGAAAGTTTGATGAGTTTAATAGAAAAAAATATGCACTTGACTGTCCTCTCAACAACAGCAATGGATGGTTAAGTAAATGTATGGATGAGCTACAGCTGATGTGGATTCCAGACATGAGATCATTCAGAGACAGCAAGAGCACATATCCAAAGAAGAAGAAGCCATCAGAAGCTTTATAGGCACATGGTTCGAGATGAGCAGAGAAGATGTTGATACTTGTTTTCCAACAAGTGTTCCATAACCTCCATACGAGCCAAAAACCTCCAAAGGTCAAGCTAAATACAATAAACAAGCGCTTTATAAGAGGCAACCAATTTAGTAACTCCTAAATTAGTTTTTTTTTTTGTTTTTACTGGTTTTCGTATTTATTTTATTTCAGATTAAAAAATCTGAGGAGAACAAGTGCACCAAGCATGAACCAACACCTGATCGTTGTCAATCGATGAAGCATCACAAGTATCGATAAACACTCATACTAGTGAGTAGGTATACCAGTTTTCCTTGTTTAATTTTGTAATTATGTTTTATTTCCCACCAATTTTGGACTGTATAACACTGGAGAGAATGTTGTCCAGTTATGGGGGAGGTAATACTAATATTGTGTTTTATTTTGAGTTTTAGTTTTATTAGTTTTATTGAGATTTATAGAGTTAGGAAGGGGATAATGATCTTTTCAGTTTTTACTTATTATCTAGCCACTCTTAGCACCATTCATTGATTTACTGATTGTAGAGTGTACTAGAAAGAAATACAAAAGTAGATCGCCTACCAGTAATATCCATACTTGCTGAGAATGTTTGAAGAAACAAAAGCTGATATCGAACTTAGTCTACTTAATTTGCTTGTCTTCGGGCTTGGTATACAATAGATCAAATTCCTGCTTCAAGTCTGGAAGGTAAAAGTTTGTGTGTTTCATGTTCCCTTCTCTCCTTCTCTTCACCATCCAGAAAAGATAAGATTAAGATGAATTCCTGAAAGATGTAGAGGGGTAGGAAAATTTAATATGGTCCTATTAGTCTAATTCAGAAAGTAATGATCATGCATTGTTCGAAACGAAGGGTAGAAAAATATCCTATGACACCATTATTTACCTACACTTTGTCAACAGAAAAAAAAGAAAGATGTCCAAGACAGACTGAGTCAGTGTCACTATTCATTGGAATAAAAATAATAAAGAGAAAAGAAAGAGATTCAGGGAAGATAGAATTAGGGAAGAAATATATCAGAGAAGACTGCATGTGTGTTCAAAAACTTGCTTGCATAAGATTCCATTTGTCCTTTGATCGATACTCTCAAGGTAAAGTCTTCACCTTTTTATTGTTAGAAATGAGGTTAGTAGAAGGGTATGTCAGACAATATTAGCTAAGTTATTGGCTATATGTTTTTGGGTGCTAAGTTAGGGTAGAGCATATAAGGTACCTCTAAAGTTGGCATTTATTTGATGTGGCTGCAACATTCCATAGGCTGTAATATTAAGTTCAAAACTTATGTAAGTTCTTGCGAGTTCAAACCTCTTTCGAGACTGTTCTATGTTTTGCTTATGGACAAGCAAAAGGATAAGTCTGGGGAGTTGATTTACTATCGATTTTACCATTTTTACCCATAGTATATGTGATTTTTAGAGTCTATTATTGGTGTTTAAAGTCAGGAGTATTTCAAGGTCAAGATATGTTTTGGAGCAATGTGGACATTATGTAGAATTCTTGAGCTTAATGATGACAAAAATTGTAGCTGCTGAAGAAACTAGAAGTCAGAGTCAAAATCAAGAATAAGTGTCGATCCACACTGACCCCTTGGTGTAAGGTGATACCCGCGCGTAGACGGGCCGACTTTAATCCAAGAACGACTCAAGCCCATAAATTCAACATATTTATAAGTCTGCCTTTGGCTCACTTATACCTACTATTTATGTGTTTTGCTATTGTTTGGGAAACAGACAACCTATAAACCACCCATAAACTATCCACCATTATTAGAATCTTTTAGTTATTTGTTTGGATTAAAGATCAAGACTCCTTCAGAGATTAGTATTGGAGCTATAGGTTTTTTTAGTACATCTATTTATGCATTCTATTCAAATTATTGTTATACTTTCCTTAATCATGTCTGAGTAGTTTCTCTTGTTATATTTAGGGTTTTATTAGGGTTTATATTAATTCCTGATATATAGACCTGCTAGGGTGATGTTTTAGGATCCTTCATGAAAATTTTACTTACTGCTTGTGTTTTAGAGTAGCTAACAAGAACCCTGAACTTAGGATAATTGACATATACGACAATATCTTAAACTCATGATATTAATTATGTTGAGATTGGTTGTTAGGTCCATATGAGAGCTGGTCTAGACTAATTTAGTGAACATATCGATTAGTACGTTAATGCTTGTCTATGGTAGCCTCGATGGAAACTCATCTCATTGTATCGAACGATGCTTTATCCTTGTTCGCATGCGACATCTGAAACATAGACTTAGTCATCTGATCAGACTCACAGTGAGATTTGGATATCTTACTTTTGCATTCGAGTTCTAGGATGATATATCACACATCCTTAGCATCTAGACGTCATAATTTTATTACTTGAAACCCTAAGTCTAGCTATTTCATCATATCCTTTACAACCAACTGCTTTTTTTACTTTCTAGCTTATCTCAATATCTCTAGTATATTGTGTACACACACTCCATGTGGATTCGATTCGTAAGTGCTACAATGAACCTTTTATTTTTGAGAGAAATTTTCTCTATGGTAATTTGAGCAGATACCAGGTCCCCTCATCTCCCTCAAAGCTCTTCGCTCTTCATCATCGCCCGTCAAGGTTTTCTCTCTCCTCTCTCTTTTTTTGTCATCTCCCTTTAATTTCCATCTTTAATGGTCATCGCCCATGAATCTCTGATCATTTTCTCCATTGAATCTCTTTCGAAATGTCTTTTGTTTCGTTGCAATCGTAGCTTATGTTGAGATTTTACAAAGAAAACAAGGAAGACGTTATTTCTCACAAGATTTTGAGTCAAACGTCGAGTCGAAAGGTTTAAGTTAAAACCATTGTGTTTCAACTAAATGAACTGTTTTGATCAATCCATGAGAACAACGACATAAAAACGTACATCGGAACAATAAACGATTGTTTGAGAAAAGTCATACAACCACAGAAAGTGTAAACGATCCAAAATGACCGAAAATACGATAAAAGCCCATTTAAGACCTAAAATCAGAACCATCCAAGATTGTTACGTCGGTTTACTTGGCTCGAGCAAATGTAATGAACAAAAAACACAATAAATGCAAAGTTTCCGAGATAAGCATGAGTTTGAGGAGGATAAGGAACAATTTACACATAAGGATAAACCTAAATCAAGGCGGAAAAGGAAAACATGACCGACCTTGAAGGCATATATATAAAGAGATCTCGGGCAGAGAGGAGAGACACAAAAAATTTTGCATAGAAACTTAGCAGTTACAAAGATTTATAGCAATTTGTTTTTGTTATCGAAGCTGCGACTCAACTAGGGTTAAGGTATTAGGTGGCTAGAATTAGAGAACATATTCACAGTTCTTGCGGTTGTGCTGTACATCATGTTGTAACAATCCCAACGCTCTTACGCAGATTCGAATTGGTATCATCTTGTTTCTTTATTAGCAAATCATACATTTTATATCGTCTTCAGTCATAGTTTTATCACTTGCCGTTGGCCCATGCAGATAATCCAATTCCTCAAGGGAAGTTGAGAATCTCTACTTTCCTCCATTAACTAAGATCGACAGTGAATATTTCGGTTCCCACAGTTTGGAGCTAGAAGAAGGGGGAGGGGTCGGATTACTCTTACACACAGTCCCACAACACTTAATAAAGCATGTCTGTAAGCTTTGAAGACGATCAAACAGCTCACGTTGATGTTATCCAGATCGAGAACTCTGGAAACACTTTCCGGCATTATCATACATTTTATTTCGCCTTCAGTCATAGTTTTATCACTTGTCGTTGGCCCTCGCAGATAATCCAGTTCCTTAAGGGAAGTTGAGCATCTTTAATTTCCTCCATTAACTAAGATCGATAGTGAAAATTCTGGTTCCCACAGTTTGAACTAGAAGCAGGGGGGGGGTCGGATTACTCTTACGCGCAGTCCCACAACACTTAATAAAGCATGTCTGTAAGCTTTGAAGACGATCAAACAGCTGATGCTATCCAGATCGAGAACTCTGGAAACACAATCCATCAGTGACTCCTCCTATGGCCAACTCTAACACAAACGCCACATTGCTCGACAAAAGTAAAAACTTGGTCTCGACTCTTGTACAGAAGTCAAACAACCACGATAAGCTTACAAGTTCTCTGTCTAAATAGGTCTAAACACTAACGACAAGAACTAGGGCTCTTTTCCAACACGGACCACAATAATCCTCAGCGGAAGAAGACTCAACTTCGCAACTCCACAAGACAGGCCAGCTAACCCGCAGAGGAGCTCGTCGAGTCAAAACCTTGATTAGTTCACTCCTTCCGTAACCCGTAAAAACATTGAACCACCCCGACCTCTAAACCGGGGTACAGAAGAAGACGAATTCGAGTGTGTCAAATTGGACATAAGAAATCAGTCCGATCGTTTGGAAGAATACGATGGCATAAATCCAAGAAGAACAAGAAGCCAGACAACTCAGCAAAACTCATCGCTCAACAAAACCATGATAGGAGAAAAAGAAAATATCTTCCTAGTAGAGCAGGAAAAACTTGCCAAAGAACAAGAAAAGGCTACTCGTAGAAAACACCGACAAGCTCGGAAAATTGCCGATGGTGACCAAGAAGAGATATATGCTTTATGTGAGTACAATGAAAAGACAGCAGCAGAAGTAAAAGCCGTTAAACCGCAAATTCACCATACTACCAGCGTTGCAGCTGAGATCGACAGACCATAAGTCTCACGAAATTCCCTTCACTGCTGGTATCACAGTAACAGGGATCCCGGAAAGATTAGGATTGCCTCCTACGACAACACAACTGATCCCAAAGCACATCTTCAATCCTTTCGAGTTGTTCTCTCGTGATGCAAAACTCCATTAACAAATTCTGACAACTCTCCTCAGCATTCCTCATACATTATTCCATGTTCATGGATAGAGAAACATCTGATGTAGACATTTTAGGATTGGCTCAGAACGAAGATGAATCTCAACGAGATTTCATGGCCAGGTTCAAAGCAATAGTAACGAGAATAAGCGGAATCAGCAAAAAAGTAGCTCTAGATACGCAGTAGAAATCACTCTTGGACGAGTCGAATTTCAGGAGCTGGTCACAGACAAAAAATGGCATATGATCCAAGATGCTCTCCATTGAGGAACAAATTTCATCATCAATGAAAAACAGACGAATGTATTTTCACAGAAACAAAACCCTCAAATGAAGAAGTGACGAAATCTCTCTCTCTCTCTCTCTCTCTCTCTCTCTCTATATATATATATATATATATATATCTCTCTCTCTCTCTCTCTCTCTCTCTCTCTCTCTCTCTCTCTCTCTCTCTCTCGCTCTCTCTCTCTTAATCTCCCTAAAAAGGCGTAATCTGATAAGAATAATAGAAAACAATATATTAAGGTCTGCGGCAGCTCCAGGAGGGAAAAGGGAAACCTTAGTTCAAATCTTGAAATATTGGAAACTTCTTTCATAATCTCAGTCGCTGAAGTAGCTGTTCCAAACGGCTGCTCTGTTCTGAAAATGCCAATTTGTATTTTTCTGCCTCTTTTGCTCCAAGTGATCCACATTCAATCCAAGCCAACTCCACATCTGTAATGACTTGAAATTAGTAAAAACAACTTGATAAAGAATCAAAAACACATTAGTTAATAATGTTAGAATGTGTAAAAAAAAAGTACATCAATTCCCTTAGGCTTAGATTCTCGTTTGTCCTCTAACAAAGTCAAATTCCTAAAGATTATGGAAGGTTTGAAAATCAGGGAACTCTCCTATTCTCGCAACCATACTTTAACCACAAATCTATGAACCATAATAGCAATGAAACTAAGAAAATACACTCTTACCAAAACCCCCATTGACTTATTTTCAACCCGGCTCCCTACTTGATATCCCAAACCATCAAAAGCTACACTTTCCCGACCAAAACACTTTTATTCAATAAGAGTGGTGTGAGCTTCTTGTCACAGGCATCATTCAGGGTAAATGATGCTAGGTATAAAACAAGCTAATTCGATGGTCGATATGAGGTGTTTAAAGATTACCATTTTGATGTAGAGGATGCAGGATAACGAAAAAATTGCAAGAGCGGGTAGATCCATTGATGTCTACATCCCCTACTAATTTTGCTTCCTCTTTTTCTCCAACTATTCAACTTCGCACCCACTGATATTTTTCGTCCAACCGAAGACAGTGTTGTTTTGTTCTTTCTTCTCCTTCTTCATAATTTTTTATTTTTATTTTTTAAGATGATGATGAGATGAACAAGGAGGTAATTTACACATGATTTCCGTGCCTCTGGTGGTTCTGATTTCACACCTTTTCTGATTGTCCACTATCTTTCCTGTTTACAACATTCAGAGTGGTCACTCTGTTTTGGATCACCTGCTCCCATATTATGACCAACGTAATGCAGAATAAACGAGTTAGGGCTGCCCGGATCCTCTCCTCTCTCCCCTTTTGCACATATCTGCATATATGACACTGAAAAGCAGAATGCATGAAGGTGGAACAATGATTAATGGCTCAAGGTGGCAACTAGCCAAAGAAGAGATAGCCACTCATGATCAGCATGACTAGTGAAAAGAATAAGACGACATGAGTGTACTCCCGTTTTCCTAATCTAATGCCCATAACAAGAAGAAATGCAATCAATATTAGGTTCAAGTTAAATAAGATCCAAAGTCAGGGTGTTCCAGATCTGTGTGTGTGACCTTCGTACTGACTGAATAAGACAACTAAAAGCACAAGGGTGGTTAAGATAATCACAAAATAAGGTCCTTATTTACAACAATTTTTGACTCAATAAAAGACTCAAACTACCTCAAAAAGAACAAGAAAATGAAATAAAAGAGTTAGTAAACGACAGAGACCCTCCCCCCAGACTTACTTCACACCATCCCTGGTGCGAAAATAAATCAAGGAGAATGTGTAAACAAGATATTTTTTGGGTTGAGACACTTACCTGAGTGGAGGAGATGCTCTGAAAATTTCTGGGTGCTCCATCATCAGATCTTCGCTTGGAGCGGCCACTCCTTTCAGAGTGCAGGGTGTGCCGTTTCTGCAACATCTCATTTGCAACAGAATCTTGCACCTCACCAGTTGTTACATTTATGTGCATCTTCCTCATCAAATCCATCCAATCTGGTGGCACACCACCCCTTTCAACACTCTTAGCATAAAACAAAAAAAAATATAATGAAAAGTAAAGACAAATAGTTCAACTTTAAGTATATAATTAAAGTATAAATTAATAATAAATTTATTGTTAAAGCTTACCATTTCTATCTATTTTCCTCTCTTGTCTTTGTACCACATTTATGTGTTGACATATCTTTTTCCCCCACACTGGCTTCTCCTATTCTCAGAATTGGTTTCTGCGATAGATGCAGTCGACTCTAGTTGCCAGTAAGCTTTTAATCCAACCCACACATCCTTATTAAGACCAGCAGGCTTATCCTTCTTCAACCTCAACTTTTTCTTCTACTTAGTCATGTTTCTCTTGTATTGACTTTAAGCCTGCATATTAAAGGGTGTCCGCACTTTACTAGTTTCATCGGGATCCCAATTCCAATCTTGCTGCAATAAACATACACAACAAAATTGTTGATAAACAATTGAGTCGTTGTATAAATGAAAGATAAAAAATCTGACCGCAAATGAAGGAAAACACATCTTCTTTACTTCAGGTGGTACATGAGCATAAGTTGGATATGGCAAATCAAGGAGGGTGTGAAAGTATTTCAAAATAGACTTGCAAATGGTATTTCAATTTTTTTTCTAAACCTAATACAAAAATAAATATATTAATAAACTGTAACAGAAAATGATAAGATATTATAAATGGTAATTGTAAAACTTTACCAACTAGTATTCGGTTATGCATTTGGGCTCATCTTCGGAATATTCTCTCGCCCTTGTGCCAGCAACAGCTCGTGCAGTAACACATCGTCGATAATATATGCTCGAGCTACTGACTGTGGCTGGGGAACACTTGTTCTTTACATATACGGGGACCCCAATTCAGGAGATGTCGCCGATGAACAAGAACTAGAGAGAAAATCTGCATAAGACCTAGAGAACAAAAAAAAGCAATGGATAGAAAGACCAACAATTAATAACCACTCCAAAAAATATAAGAGAAAAATAGAATTAACAACAACTTCAGAACATACAAAAAAAATTGAGAAAACCTCATAAAAAAACCTTGAAAGTTGTACACACTGACACTTCAAACATTGAACTTTTTCGACTAACACTTTAAATCTTCAAAGTGACATTTATTTTTTTCTCATCAATAGAAAACACACTCATATAGACTCTGTAAACCAATGCGGTAGCTCCACATCCATATGGAAGACAAATGACGGTTGCTTCCTTGCATTGCGTGCTAGACTGTCCACCTTTGAGTTCTGCATCTGTGGTACATGAATGATCGCCGAACTGTGGAAACTTATCCTCAGGATCTTGAAGTCCTCCAGATAATTTGCAAAATCTGGCCACTCTTCTGGTTCTCAAATCATCTTCACCAAATGAGAACAATCTATTGCAAAAGTAACAGTAATTTGCCTTAAGTTCCTCATACATTCCATCGTCCAAATGAGAGCTTTTGTCTCTAAGTGAAGTGATGATTGGCTAGCTCTTGTATTCCTTGCTCCCATCAAAGCATTGAAACCTTCCAGCGTGCTATACCACCCTTGTCCTAAAAAGATATTCGGCTCTTTCCATGAACCATCTCTAAAGCACCAACGATCAGGTATGGTTTGTTACTTCCCCTATCATTCCCGATTGGTCACTACTTTGAGAAGTTGGAACTTGTGCCTCAGCCCAAAATAAAGATTCAGTTTCAGCCAACTTTAAAGTATCTCTGGGATCAACCTCCAGACTGCTGAAGACCTTATTATTTATGCCTTTCTATATGTACCATAATATCCACGCAAATTGATGATTCTCCAACTTCGGGGAAACCCTCCAAAATAAGTAGTCCATATTTATTAAAAATGCCTCCCTCGAAAAGATCTCTGGATTCGAAGGGACTTTTGCGAATGTCTAAACCTGAATCGCTGGTGGACATTTAAAGAATATATGATTGATGAACTCTTCATCCGATCCATAACGAACAAAAGTCGCATCCCCCTGAACTCCTCGGGCTTTCAAGTTTTTCTTTACCGCAATACATCCTGATACCAGCTGCCATAAGAAATTTTTCATCTTAGTTGGCAGCAGACCTTCCCGCAGAAGGCCTTCTAAGGATCTGCCAAAGGACCACACTCTGATAGCTTTCTCTCTCTCTAACAGGATACACCCTTTCAACTTTATTAGCCAAATTTTACCTTATATCTCCCATTTTTAGTAAAGTGCCATCCATCACAATTATCATTCAAGGTGACATTTGTATCACAAAAAACGTTCAACTTGGCTTACTTGTTCATCAAGTAAACAATTGACCTAGAGAACATGTAAATGTTATAATGGGTCAGTTTTTTTTTAAATGTTATTTAATTAATAAAATAAATGAAATCATAAAATTAAATAAAAAAATCAGATAACAAAAATAAAAATTCAATATAAAACAAAAAGTTTTTTTTTAAAAAAAATCAATATATATATATATATACAGAAAATTAATAAAATAAAATCATAAAATATAATATACTTTCAAAATAAATTAAATTAAATTAAAATACAGAAAATTAAATGAAAATTAAGAAAATTAAAGAAAGAGTCATAAAATGAAAAAAATAGTTTTTTTAATTACAAGTTTTTTAAACAAATTTATTATTGTTCACAATCACAATTAAAAAAGTATCATTGATGATTATGGTGGTTTATCACATAAGCATTAACAATGACATTTTTACATATCTTTAATGATGGTTTCCGACATCATTGTTAAAAATGATTGTGGATATGTTATAGCGATGTTTTCGACAACAATCTTTTAAAACAGTAGATATGACAATGTTTTTTAAAATGATACATATTGTTAAGGTTTTTAATGATGATATCTGAAACTATCGTTATAGATATGTCAACCATAAAACTATTTTTAGAGATATGTCAAAAGTGTTATTGTTAATGTTTATGTGAGAAACCACCATTATCATCAATGTTATGTTTGAAATTGATATTGTCAAGATGATATTCTTGTTTTTTATAATATTGTAATTTAAAAGATAATATAATATTTTTTTATGTTTTATTTTGTGATTTTTTATTTAATTGTTTCTTAATTTTCCTAAAATTTTAAATTTCTGTATTTTCATTTAATCTTTTGAGTTTTTGGAATTATTTTTTAATTTTTAAAAACTTTTCTTTAATTTTAAGATTTTTTATTTTAGTTATCTTATTTTTATTTAAGTTTCTTTTTTTAATTTTTATTTAATTCCTTAATTAAAAAAACAAAAATTTGAAAAAGCGACATATCATCACATTTAGTTGTTCTCAAGGTCAAATTCTTACTTGATGATTTTGTAAAACAAGTTTAAGTTTTTTGTGATACAAATGTCACTTTGAAAGTTGAAATTGCTACTCGAAAAAGTTCAAGGCTTAAAATGTTAGTGTGTGCCACTTTCAAAATTTTTTTTGGAATTTTCCCAACAAATTCAGAACATAAAACATCAAAACGTTATTAAAAATTTATATATTATTGATGAAAACTCTTTGTAAATAAATACATATATATTAAAAATGTTTTTCAAAACATTTAACAACAACAACTTCAGAACAACAACAATTTCAGAACATAAATGATAACTCGAAAACTGTTTGTAAGTATATACATATATAACAGAAACGTATTTAAAACAAATTTAACAGTTTAACCGAGATAACAAAAAAAAAATTGACTGCAAGAACAATCACATGAACCTAAATAATCAACAAAATTTTTTTATTACAAACCTAAACCTAAGCACATGAACCTAAATAACAAAATTTTAATTACAAACCTAAACTAAACAAAAAAAAGGAAGAACAATACTTACATGGTCGGAGGTCAAGAGAGAGAGACATCCGAAGATACTGAGAGAGAGAGACATCCGAAGATACTGAGAGAGGGAGATGGCCAGAGCGCGCGCGAGAGAGAGACATATATGGCCTGAGAGCGACTGGGAGAGGGAGATCAGGCAGGAGCAAATCAAGATAGACAAAGGGAGAGGCGACCAGAGAAAAGGGTGACGACTAGAGCAAAGAGAGTGACGCCCCGTGCAACTCGACGGAGACAAACATGGGGTAGAGGATGGGGGTTGTTCGGCGCAGTATACAGTGGGGAAGGAGACATTAAAGTAAATGGCTGTATCCTATATACCTAAAATTTCTGACCGAAAAATCGGTTGGAAACAGGTTGGAATTTCCGACCGCTTAACGTCCCGTTGGAAATTAAATTAACAATAAAAAATTTCATTCTTAAATACATACCAAAATTTAGAAACTTTGATTTTTTTTTTAGAAAAAAGTTTTTAAAACTTTGACTTTTTAAAAAAAAAGTTTGAAAAACTTTTAAAAAAGCTTTTAAAAACTTTTTTAAAAAATCTTAAAAAGTAAAAACAAAAAAGCTTTTAACTTCTTTTTTAAAAAGTTGAAAAACTTATACAAAGACATATATATGAACACTTAACAAAGAGTTTTTAAAAACTTCCATAAACTTACTTGTGAAATATTACATATTATAAAAGATATATATTACAAAACTAATCTGAATCAGATAAATATTCCACAGAAGCTGAATTAAAGTCATCGTTAAATTCTCCTCTCTCTGAGTCTAAATTTTGAGAATACATCATTGTCGCCGGTGCCAGTAAAATCAACAACATGATCGACTTCAAGAGAATTATGAACATCAAGATGACCTAAGAAATTGCTCGAGGATTGTTGCATCGCGGCTGTATCAGAAACGCCATGCATTTTCCCCTTTGGTCTAACAAATGTGACAGTGATCCAAGGGTCTTGTTTATTCCTCACACGGGGATAAAAAATGTAAGTTACCTGAAATTCTTGTGAAGCTAGAATGAACGGATCATAGTGTGGAAATCTTCTTCTGGAATGAACGGATATTACTCCATATTAGTCCTTTCGGGCACCATATCCAACATCCGGGTTCTATCAATCAGCAGAGAAGGCAACAAACCTTAGATTAATGATCCCCGAAAACTGAATTTCCAATATCTCATGCAAAATACCATAGTAAATTACTTCGCCGAATCTAGCAGATGTACTGTCATTTACAGATGACTGTGTATTGTTGTCGCGGAAAATCTTAAAAGCATATCCACGCGTGCAATACCTTTGGTACAACACAGCAACAAATTTGGAACTAGCGACCAACTCCTCAAGCCATAGCTCAATTTCTTCTCGCCTAGACAAGTGATATTTTACCTGTATAATAGTCAAATTTATTAAGCAAGCACCATGTACAGATCGTCTAAAATTCAAAAGTAAAAAAAAGAGAGTCATAACACTTCAGAAAATTTAAGCCAAGCTACGAACTGCTTTTCATTAAGTTCAGAAAGTTGGTCTTCAGTATAATAAGGATATCCATCCTTTATTTGGTCCAAGTAAATCATGGTAATGATATCATGATTAGTTACAGATTTATTTAGAAAATATGGTTTCAACCATTATAAACACAATTACCTTCATATTATCACTTCCTCGCAATCTGTAAAATGTACTTATGTAAGTACAATTGCCCTTGCTTTGCGAGTCTTCAGCGTTTTCCTCTACCATTTAATCGCCCAATTTGCAAAAAAAGGATAGGAACATGGACAGGATAAACTGCTCTCTGACCTCCATCATCATGTCTTGAAGGTTTTCGACTTTTAGTCTGCACTTCTAGGGAGAAGTAGTAAGAAGCGAATTGTGATGTATTCGCATTGATGCTTTGTGCAACAATAGAGCCCTCGAATCGGCTTAAATTTTCACTTTCTTCTTCAAGCCATACATATAACGCTCAAATGCATACATCTACTGATATTTCACAAGACCTCCAAGTTCTGCTTCTCGAGCAAGATGAATTGGAAGATGCTCCATAACATCAAAAAAGATGGTGGGAAAATCTTCTCTAGATTACATAGGATTATGGGAATCTTATTTTCCAAGTGTCTGATTCCATCTGATGTCAATGATCTCGAGCACAAATCTCGAAAGAAAGTTCACATTCTTGTAACAAAATAAAAATTATTTCGGAAATGAGAAAATAAAATGTAATATGTACAAAATTAATAAACTAAACGTACGAGCTATTGCTTCATGTACATTTTGTGGAAGCAGGCCAGCAAATCAAAGTGGGAGAAGTTGATGCATCATGACATTGCAATCGTGACTTTTCATACCAGAAAATTTTCCTTCTCGGCTTTGAACACAGTTCCTTAGATTAGATGCATATCCATCTGGGAATTTGACGCTATGAATAATCTACTCAAAGAACTCTTGATTTGAAGTTGCATCTAACTGATAAATAGGCATTGGCAGTTTTCCTCTCCCATCAACGTCGAGAGAATTGCAGACACATATATCTGACAAGTCTAATCTAGACTTGAGATTATCTTTTTTTTTCCTTTCACATTGAGAACGGTATTCATGATATTGTAAAAATAATTCTTCTCAATATTAATCAAACCTAAATTATGCCTAAGTAGATGGTCCTTCCTCTATGGCAAATTCCAAAGAATACTTTTCTTATGCCTGTTGTGATGTTCCCCATATCCATAAATTTGATCATGCCCATTTCCACCACATTTATATGTTGCCTCCACACCAAAATCTCTGAGTTGAGTAAGAATAAAATCTCCATCTATTTCCAATTGTAGACCGTCAAACACCTCTTTGTTCATCGTAAACAATGTGGTGGTTTTACGATATGGATGATTAGGGGGGTAGATATCGTCGATGACAATCAAACCAACATGTCTTCCTTTCATTCTTCATTTGAAACGCATCTGTGTTATCTTGACAGTAGGCACACGCTAATCTTCCATGAGTTGTCCATCCTGATAACATCATGTATTTGGGAAAGTCGCTTATAGTCCACATAAGCACTGCAAGCATCATAAAATTCTGCCTACAAAATATATCATACACTTCAACTCCATTTTCCCATAACATTTGCAACTCATGAATTAATGGCTGCAAAAAGACATCAAGAGATCTTTCGGATGCTCAGGGCCAGGAACAAGAAATGAGAGAAAGAGAAACTCTCGTTTCATGCTCAAAGATGGAGGCAAATTATATGATTAGAAAACCGGCCAAAGAGAATATTGATTCCCATGACTTCCAAACGGGATGAATCCTCAGTACTTAATCCAAGGTATACGTATCTTCTCTCAAATGCAAAACTAGGATACATTGACTGAAAATGTTTTCATGCTTTTGCATCTGATGGATGAACAATTTCTCTTTCAATTATGTGTTCACTGTCCCACCTCATAGCCTCTGTTGCATGTTTGGATTGGTATAACCTCTTCAGTCGGTCTGTTATTGGCAATTACCACATCTTCTTATACATGATTTTACTCTTTCCACTTGTTTCTCTGAATAGTGGTTTGCGACAAAATCGACAATTAGTATGATCAACATCCCTTCTCCACTATAGCATACAGTTATCGATGCAAACATCTATCATTTGATAGGGCAAAAGAAACCCAAAAACCAGTTTTTGTATCTCATAATATGTAGTTGGTAAAAGATTATCTTCCGACAAAATATCTTTCACAAAATCAGCTATCACATCAACATAGTCTTCGCTTAAGTTATAATCTATTTTTAAAGACATCATCCTCATTGCAGAAATCAGAGGCGAAATATTATCTCTACAACCATTATATAACGGGTTTTTTGCTGCATCTAACATATCATAAATTTTCTATGCTTCAAAGTTTGGTTCCTCAACTCTATACCTATCTTCTACCATTTGAACAACACCTATATGTTCATCTAAACCACCTATCTGCTCTCCTAATTCATACAAGTTATTTGGTTGACTAGTGCTACCAAAATCCACCATCAAATCAGTTTCACCATGCGAATACCAAACTTTATAATCCGACATAAATCTTCTACTATATATGTGCTTCCATACACCATTGGAAGTAGCAGAGCTACGATTTTGACAAACTGAACAAGGACAATACATCTTACCTGTTTGCTCTGTCCTCTCCTGGTTTGAAGAAAATTACATGAATTGTTGAAGACCTTGTGCAAATTCATCTGTAAGAAGTCATGTTCATGTATCTTGATGATTTTGATCCATCCAAGACATGAAATATTGATTTTGATTTGAGGAAGAGATTTTTTAAGAGTTGCAAATGGATATTAATGTGTAAAGAGAGAGCTCGGTTCTCTGCAATATATAAAAGTTACCGACGAAGTGACCCCCGCGCCAACACGAAAAAAACCCGAGAGATCTTCCTCCTATCGGGGAAAATAAAGAAGGAGGAGAAATCAAACGCGTCCACCTGGAGTCGAGCAGCCAGTCCTAGCCTATGGCCGAAGACACAAACGTACATCCACTTCGCGCGAGGAGCCGAGCGACTCGGGATGAGTCCCAGTACGACAACCCTATGACCGAAGAAGAATAAACTATCTTCTGGAACGAACAGGAATAACTGGCCGAGGAGAAAACAAGGATCACTCGCGGCAAACGCCGACAAAATCGGAAATCTGCTAGCAAAAACTCCAAGATTAGCGATCTCCGCGATCATCTCATGAAAACGGTAGCCAAGTTTAGAGTGGTGAAGTCCCAAATCCATCACGCTACTAGCACCGCACCAGAGATCGATTTTCTCTTCCTGGAGGCTCGTAAAACGCCTTTCACTACTCGCATCAGCGAAACTAGGGTTTCGGATCCTGGAAAAATGAAAGTGATGCCATACGACGGTACTAGCGATCCCAAGGCACACTTACAGGCTTTTCAGGTCGCGATGGGAAGAGCAAGGTTCAGAGAAAGCGAAAGAGAGGCCGGAGAATGCCGCCTCTTCGCGGAAAACACCTGAGGGACATCGCTCGAGTGGTTCTCTCCCCTTAGGCGAAACTCCATCGGAAGTTTTCGCCAGCTTTCCTCGGAGTTTCTCAAGCAATACTCGATGTTCTAGATAGAGAAATGTCCGATGTCGACTTTTGGAGCTTATCACAGGGAGAGGACGATACTCTTCGTGATTTCATATAACGGTTCAAAACCGTCATGGCTAGAGTGTGCGGGATAAGCGTCAAAGTCACAATATACGCAATTCGGAAGAGGCTTTGGTACAAGTGGAAGTTCAGGAAGTTGATAACTTTGGAGAAGCTGCGCCCGATCCAGGACGTGCTTCACAAAGCAACAGATTACATCATCATCGAAGAAGAGACAAAGGTCTTGTCTTAAAAGTGGAAGCCGACAGAGAATTCGTCGAATGACCCAGGGTTGGATAAAAGCGTCCATCGCGGGGAAGAAGAAATCTAGGGAGTGCAAACACCAAACGGCCAAATCTAGCTCAGGCACCGACTGAAAACACTTCTAACAAAGAGATCCAGAATCGTCGACTCAAGAAATTGAATAAGAACAACTACTTCCAGTGCCCAACGCTTCAAACCTACCTGAGAAGACAAGACCAGCGGAAGACGTCGATCATGCTACTAACACGGTCAACACGAACATGACAGTCGAGTAAACACACTCGCACGAACAGCAAAACTACGAGATGGCTTGATACTCGAAAGACGAGTTCAGCTATACCCCTATCCAAAAGGGGGGAGGGGAAGTGGGTACATATACGAATACTCGTATATTCCCGCATTCTAAAATATTTGCCTTGTACTCAATATTTTCAAAACTTTTTCAGCAAGAAAGATTTAATTATAATTTCACAAAATATCTCTTATCTCACTAAGAAACATCTTGTTATACTTTCGGAAAACATCCATATACATGCAAACGATTATCGCACAAACCCGAAACAGAACCTCGCGAAAAATCATCCTACCTCAAAACGGATAAACTCCATGCTATCTTACCCAGCAAAGAAACCACGTTAGATAGACTAAGGCATCGCCGAGATCAACAGATCCCGCAGACCCCTAAAAATCTTCAACAAACATATCTCAGTCGAATCGTCGATTCTGACTCCCAACCAGAGCAGGAGACACTGGTCCCATATGCTTCAACAAACATATCTCAGGCGAGATGTCGCATGAATTTTCGAGAACACACTCCCAGTCCATTCTAAACTATAAACCACAAAACGCTCAGTAATTGGCCCCACCGAGCACTTTAGCCGTCTTAAACAAACGCACCCAGATCCGTCCTAAGGACAGATCTTCTCACACCCTAATAGGATAAATAGAGCACTATAAAAGAAATCCAAAATAATGGTCAGCGCTTTTGGGAGACTTAAAATTGTCTCCAAAGAGATGCTCGACTCCGACCAGACAAGTCTTATAAGCCAAGAACATATCACGGACTTTAAATCGGAACGGAGCCAGGTTAAAATCGAAACATGCCAAATGAAAGCCTATTAGTCATCGCAAAGCCTCACACAGAAAGTAAACCTACGTCTTTCCCTAAACCTAGCACACTTGTCTCTAACGTCTCAAGGCATGATATCAAAAAGGTACGAGATCCTGGAAGCATGTCTCTTCATCCGTATCTAAACATTCTCAAAACTTCAAAAACTCCTCGAACATCTAGGACAAACAACAAATAAGATGATCCGCAAAAAAACGAAGGATGTCGAGATGACAACTCAAAATATTTCTTCACTTAACGAATTCCAAACTTCTTTTTAAACACCCTCTTCTCATAAAAAAGCACGGTTCAAACGAAAGCTGATAAGAGGTAGGGATTCAAAGCAACACTCGGCCAGTCCTGCTGCGTGTGACCACAGTCGGCTAAGGATGAACAAAGCAAAACAAAAACATACTATAATACAAGGGAACACATTCCCGAATAAGTCGTGACCTCGCAATCACTCGTCAAAACCAAAATATCCGGTCCTCGATCTACCGAGCGAAGTCATTGAAGTCCAGAGGAGCCGTCGGCTGGTTCACCTCACCTGTCTCATCAGCAGCCCCCGTTTCGCCCTCCACTGTATCGCGAGAAACATCAATTGGGTTCCACTGTTCCCAAGCTGTCGTGGATGATTGTGGTCTGATCCAAGCGGATCCCGAGGTGCCTAAATTCGGTGTAAGAAGAGTCCCTTCTTGCAGATGTCCCGGTGAATGGATTGTTCTTCAATCAGACCAGGTGCTGAGAAAATATAGCCCTTAGGTTAACCAAATGGTCATTTTCCGGTCCCTGAACTGCATCGATACCGACCAAGTCTCTGACCGAGTAGTACAGCAATGACCGCGCCTTCACCCTCACCTTGTCTGGCCACATTGTTCCCAATAGAGTGTGGGCGAGGACCTTAATGAAGTAGCGTAAGGTTGGATGTCGAATGTAAGTCTGAGTGGCTGCCTTTGAGCTAAAGTTCTCAATAGCAAGTAGTCCCTAGAACTCTTCTTGTCTGGGAAATGGAGTAATCGTGCAGCAAGAGTACTCAGAGTTCTGGAACCCGTAGATGTCACAGAGTTCTGGGAGAAAGATCATGGCTCTGACGCCTCTGAAGAATGTCAAGGTTCCCTCGTTTTCCCTTTGGATCATCTCGTTGACGTAGATGACCTGAACTGTAGCCATGAACTGCCTGACCGGATCGGGTTAGAGATCGTATGACTTTGTAGCCATATTGCCGATGCCTAATTCTCTAAACATATCTTTCATGTCAGAATGAAGGCTTAATTTCTTCACCAGAGCCCTATCGACAAAATGCGTGGTCTCAATGGTAAGACCCTGCCAGGCGTTGTAGTAAAAGTTGTTGTAGTTGTCCCACTGCTCAGATATCTTGCACGCTTCAGTTGTCACAGGTTTCAGAGGGTTCTCAAAATGACCCACTGTCTCAAAATCATATTGTGTTCTTCCTTTGGTCAAGGAAGAAGGCACAGCATAGGTGTTGGTGCTGCTGAGCTGGAGCTCTTGCCCTGGTTAAAATGTTTCTTAGTCCTTCTCACTGCATCAATTTGCATCAAAAACAACAAACGAAAAATCATCAAGAATGATAGAATCAGCAATCGGTGTCGATTGACAGACACATTGATGTCGATCAAAACTCGTTCGAAAAACCTTCAAATATCAATTTCAAATTGAACTCGAAATGGACAAGTAATCAGTAAAAGCAGTCAAAAACCCTAGACTGTCATTCGATCACCCTAATGACAAGTAATCAGTAAAAGCAGTCGATAACCCTAGTCTATCATTCCATCACCCAAAATCGTTATAAATCGAGCCTAATTCACGGTTCTCATTTGAGTTTTCTATCAACCCTAAATATTTCCCAAAACTAAGAGATTTGGAGAAAATACCTTATAGATCGGTTGATTGAGTGAACTAAAAACACAGAGAGTGAAAATTGAATGGATTAGGCCTTATAATCGACAAAATTCGATTAAGAATTGAGAAAATTTTGAGGGGCATTTTTTGAAGTGTTTTCGGGTTTTTGGGAAATATGAGAATTGTCTAGTTATAAAGGACCCGAATCTCGGTGATGGGTTTCGATCTATAAACAGATTAGTGTAGATTGACACCTCTCGAACTTATCATTTCTTCTTATTTTTATTATTGTAAACTTAGCTGTTAGTTGTTTGTTTCTTTTAAATTAAAATCCTAAATTACAGAAATCTCAAATAACTTTTAGAAAAATTTAAAACTTATCCTTCATGGATCTAAATCGTAGTTCCCAGACATCGACTTCCTGATCGAGTAATCACTAATTATCAGTGGGTCCACGTGCTGCTCAACCTTGACATCTTCTCCCGGAGCGGCAAGACCAACTTCCTACGCATCAGGAGAAGCATCAATCGGGGCCCAGTGATCCAAAATCTTCCACTCTATTTTAGGGATCGCCTCTTCAGTCTTGAAGTCGTAGTCGCTTCCCTGCGTACGGCACAGAGCACCAACGAAACCTCGACACACGCGATAATCCCTGAAAGGCTTATACGCATGCTGAAACTCTCCAAAGTCGGCCGTGAACTGCGTCGAATGATCATTCATGATCGAGGCCATATCTCTTCGACAAAGCTTTACGCTCACGACGAAGAAAGCGCGCTTGCTCATGCTCAAAATCTTTCTTGCAAAGAAGGCTTGCCTTAATGATATACCTTGTTATTTACCAGTTTAAGACTATCATTTGAACTCTATTTAGAGTCTCCTATGTATGTATAGACTTCATTTTAGTGTCTTTTAGGTCAAGGTACGTTATTGAGCATTATGGAGACAATGGAGCTTGATAGAGCATTCCGAGAAGATATCCAGTAGCTGTTCACAATCTGCTAAGTCAGAGTCGAGGTCAAACCTGACCATCGATTAACGGTGCATACTTGTTGTCGATCGACAGTCTACTGGCAGATATATTGACCGACGTCAAGCCCAAGTCAAGAAAAATTATAAGAATGCCCATGAACGAGTTTTGACCTAGTTTATAAAAGTCCTTCCATTTTTAGGCAGAGAGACACATATTTCATATTACAAAAAGTATTGTTTACAACTTTTTAGTTTTCTTTGTAATTTTGTGTAGAAGATGTGAATTTCTTCAGAGATTTATATTGGAACCCCATTATTTATTATATGCAATACATTATTTTGTTTATCATGCTTTCTATGATTATGTCTGAGTAATTTTCTTGTTAGATTTAGAGTTTATTATGGTATTGATGAATTAACCCCAAAATAGAATTCCAAGGATGAAGAGATATTGGGAGTTCCGGTTAATGCTTGTGTTATACAGTAGCTAACTAGAAACTTGAACTTAGGACATAGACAACTACGAGAGTAGGTTCTGTGCCAGAATTAACTCCATTGAGCTAGGTTGTTAGATACATGCAAGAGCTGGTTTAATTAACCTAGCAGACGGACTTCCTGTCTGATAACAATCGATCGACACTCGGCCGTAGCCGTCGATCGACGGTCGACACCTCTGTTCACATACGAGAGTTGGAGAGAGAGGGGGTCGGATTTGTGATTAAGGTCTTTTCATATTCATAACTCCTTGCATCATATCCACTATAATTCACTTTTCTGAAAACCTAGATCTATCCTTTCCATATTTGAATTAGTTAACTTATTTAGACAATTTCGTTTTTGGAACAAAACCTTCAAAAAAACCTCCTATTTTTAGTTTGCATAGCTTAACCTTTAGAATTCATAAACCAATTGTGTGCCCTCGCTCTCTATGGATTCGATCCCTAAGTACTGCAATTAAACCTCCTTTGGAAAGATTAGTTCCTAGGGTTAATTTGATCGATTTCCTTCTTTAAAATAAACCTTAACCCACACAATGTCAAATTTGACGTTGTTTCTGGGGAGCAAGGATCGCATCTAAATTTATTTTCTAGGGCTTAGTCTAGGATATATCTTTTATTGCAAGTTACTGAAAATTCATTTTCTTATCTTTCAGGTGCATGCCCAGTAATATCAGAAGAAAAGAGAACAAGGAATTATTCTTCTCAGACCCCGTTGCAATCGAACGTTCTATTCGCAAACAGAAGCGACAAGCATCGATCAACAGTAGCACTCAACCGCCAATCGACACTCGCGCACCAACATCGATCGATAGTACAAATATGCATCGATCGACGGTATCTCGTGAAAGATGGTTGCGACTTTAGTTGTGGTTCAAGATGAGAGAGGAGACCTGTATGACATTGAAGGTCATCTGCATAATGCAATATATCAGAGAATTGACGAGCGGGGAACTGTAATTCCTGAACCAGAAGCACACACTGCAGTAGCTCAACCTGAAGCTGCCGCCCAAGCTGCTCAACAAACACTGGCAGACTACAATCGTCCATACTTGTTATATGCTAACAGATCTGCTATTCGTGCTCCAGTTTTCCATAGGAATGATTTTGAGATCAAACTTTTTTTCTTTGCACTTGTTGCGTAGACACCCTACCATGAATTGCTAAATGAGCACCCGATGGATCACCTGGAGCGACTTGAGGATCTAGTAAATGCTATTAAGGCCAATGGAGTCCCTGAGGTCTATCTATTCTGTAATCTCTTCAAGTACTAACTTGATGGAGATGCTTCACATTGGCTTAAGCAACTACCTCAGGATCTCTGACATCCTTGAGAAACATCAATATTGCATTATTGCGCAATTTCTTTGATGATGCACGAGCAGGAGACTTGAGGAGCAGGATTGCTATATTTACACAGGAGCCTGGAGAATCATTCAGAAGCTCTTGGTTAAGATTCAAGTCCAACCATAGACACTGTCAACATCACAGGTTCAATAAACTGAAGCTACTTATCTATTTATTCAGAGGTATTGATCTGCAGTACCAGATGATTTCACCCACACCTAGTGAAGGAAATTTCAGCAGTAGGAGTCCAGAAGAAGAAACAAGGATTATTGAGAACTGGAGTCTAGCAAAAGCACAAATAACATTGACTATGAGAGGAAGCAATCAGCTCCATCTTTGTGCAGGGAGCAGATAGATGAAGTCAAGGCAAAGTTTGGACAGAGTTCAAAAATTTCTCAAGAAGCAAGAATTGAAGCCCTGGAAGAAGAAGACAAGGAAAAGGATGTGAATTTTGTTGGTGGAAATGGTTAGAAGAGACCTGAAAATCCAGGCTACAACAGGAACTTCTATGGTGCCAACAAAAGTAACTACAGTCGGAATTCGCAGCATAAGAAGAATCAGGAGAGCAAATTGGAAGCTATGGTTGATTGGATAGTGAAGCAGTAGCAGAAAATGACTGTGAACTTCAATGGGAAGATAGATTCCCTATACATCAACCTCATCCACAAGTTTGAGAACCTCAACAACCATGTCAAGAAGTTGGAGAATCAAGTGATCCAAACAAGTGAAGCCATTCAGAGACATGAGATCCTGATTAGTGAGAAATGGGAAGCTAATCAGAAGCACCACATCAATGCATTGATAGGTGAAGACTTTTGGAAAGAAGTGAAGAGAGAACATCTGCAGAAAGGAGATTCTCCTGTAGAAAGTGCCATGTCCTTCGGTAGTTCGCATTGGTGTTGGTCGACACCCGAACCGTACCGTAGAACGACGAAACCTGCAGAATCGCCTCATGTGAATCTTCCAACATCGATCGACATCGAGAAGCGGGTGTCAATCGACAGTCCCCAACAAAAGGACCGATCCGGTTACCAAGTCTGACTGGCAGCCTAATTGTTAGACCTTCGAGATCGAGAATCATGAACAGAATGCCAATACATCTTATCCAATGACAACATAAAGAAATTCCAAAAATGAAGCAAAAGATTCCCAAACATCTTTGCAGATAAGCACTGACAAAGAGATGGGTGGATTTGCCAAAAGAGTTTTTAAAATTCCTTTATATACTGAATTTGATGAAGCATATTATACTCATAGATTTTGAATTTTTTCAGGGAATCCAAGGAAATAGAAAAGAACATAGAGCGCATGTTCAATAACCCCAGAGAGAAGATGAAGCAAAGGACTACTCTCAAGAAGAAAAATGACCCTAAGAAATTTGTGATTCAAGGTTTTGTCAAAGATCACGAATATTCAGGATCAGCAGTTAGCATCATGCCAAGAGTGATAGCACAAAAGCTAAGTCTGTAAGGGGAGCCTTCTAGTGATTCATTCACCTTTGTGGATTGCTCCAAAGTGAATTCAGGAGGGATAGCCAGAGACGTCCCAATGCAGAATCGCAACACCTTAGTTTCAGTAGACTTCCATGTGATGGATATAAAGATTGATCGGAACTCTTCCTTACTCCTTGGAAGAGCGTTCATGACAACAATGGAAGCTTTTTGCGACATGAAGACAAACAAGTTTTATCTATCCTTGATTGATCCATACAACTTCTATGAACCTGTTAAAGTTAAGAGCAATGCTACTCTGGTAGTATCGGGTGATGATCTAGGATTGATTGCTACATGCTTTTGCAAATACGATCAAGACGATGGGCCTAAGGACACAGCATTTAGCGATATCCAACCCTTGGCAT
This sequence comes from Moricandia arvensis, assembly GCA_905132765.1. Lineage (NCBI taxonomy): Eukaryota > Viridiplantae > Streptophyta > Magnoliopsida > Brassicales > Brassicaceae > Moricandia > Moricandia arvensis. The sequence continues at coordinate 20,239 of CAJHQP010000233.1, read as the reverse complement.
CGATCGATGGTCACTTCAATAAAAACCAGCACGAAACGTACCCTTCGGCATCGATCGATCCTCACTATACACACTCGCTCGACGGTTATGCCTCATATAAGAACGACGAAGACAGTCAAGAAGACATAATCTACATAAGGCAGCAATACCGTGAGCGGATGCCAAAAACTAACAACTCAGAGTATGATGATTCTTACTTTGAAGAAGAAGCAGTTTAGTACCATGCCTTTGCACTTGAAGAGACTCCAAATTTCAAGGGATCCTATGGAAGCTGGAATGCAGCATCGATCGACGGTGGCTCTATACCATCGATAGACGACAACCCGACTGGATGCAATAACGATTTTGGCTACCTCAGACCAGATGATTTTGGAATCATGAGAGACCATGATGATATGCACGGGCAATGGATGGAAGGGTTATCAATGTGTCCAATGCTGATATCGCAGACATCCTAGCTATGGCCAGCAGATCAGGAATCTCTTCAGAAATCAAGCACCGAATGAGGAAGTGATGAGGACATTCAACCAGAGCTTGAACCAGACCTAACTGAACCTGATATCCAAGACATGATTAGCAAGATAACTAAACCAGAGACGGTTCAAGAAGTGCCAGTACCGACCATATTCAAGGGAGCTATAACCAGACAAAGAGCTAAGGCACTTCAACATAAGTTTAATGAGAGCATGCTTGCTTCTGATCTTGAAAAGGTTAACTCCACTAAATAAGCTGCTGAAGATAACACCAATATGGATACCCTGAGGATGAGAGAGCCCAGATTGAAGAGTGATGGACCGGCTGAACATACCAAAGCATCAAGAGAACATCTATGGCCATTCATTCCGAACCACGGCAACAGCAACCTGATGATCATTACCATAGAAGACCAACTTGCCTAGCAAGACTCTTGGACTGATCAAGTAACTAGGCTAAGCTTTTTGTGTGTGCTCTTTTCCTTGCTCTTGGTTTTGTCCCAGTGGGTTTTACGGTGGAAGGTTTTTAACGAGGCCACAATCTGCTTCACATATTTCCTAAATGCTATTTTGGTCCAAGGCTATGAAGACTTATGTCATTTTCTTATGTTTTCATTTTAAACTATAGTTTTTATTTCCTTGACCTAAAGGAGCCTGTTCCTTTAGTTCCATTTATAAGTTTCGCAAGCCCCTTTCTTTGGGCAGTATTGAATAAACAGAAAACCTTTTCTTCGGAAACCCTAGAGCTCTCTCGCAAGAACTCGCCTCCATTCTCTCTTCCTTGTGAGACCAGTACCTCCACGGCCTTGAGAAACCTTGTGTTGTATCACGAGATCCTCCATTCCTCGTGTGGTGCACTTCGATCCATCAAGGTACCTTCATCCGGATTCATTGGTTGATTAGATCTGTCCATTGGACCAACCCTTGTGCAGATCGGCTCCTTCTCTCTCTTGCTTGGGATCATACAACCTTTGATAGCTTAGGCTTGTATCATTTCTTGTATCAGAGCTGAAGTTCCTTCAGCATCAGGTCGTTTTTATCCATTATACATCATCGTTTCATCTGTTTGCATCCATTAAGTCGAAAATCATAAAAATTGTTTGTGTTCTTCATTCATATAGGTTTTATTTTCATAAACTTATCATAAAAACCTATAAAAAGTTGAGTTTATACTGTTCTTGCTCCTGTCGAGTTTAGTTGTGTCTTAGATCCATATTGCTGCCAGGAGAATCATAAAAACGTGTTTAAGTAGTTGCATATCCGGTTTTCCTTTTTTTTGTCGATACTTTTCCATTCTTGGTCAGTTTTAAAACCTTTCCATTTAATTTTTGCTTGCAGACCATTTTTCTTTTTTTTTTACTTCAGATTTCCGAATTTAACAACCAAAAAAGACAAAAAAAGAAGTAATTTAACTTATTTCATTGTTTTCTTTTCAAAGTTAAAAAAAAAAAAGAAACATTCATAATTCTTATTCTTGTCTTTCCTTTTGTTAACTCAACCAGAAACTTAAGTCTTCCTTGTTTCTTGCTAGGTTAATCGACAGCAGCCATGGGAGAAGCAACTGAGCAAGTCTCCATGATGCAGATGTTTGCAGCCTTGAGAGATGACATGATGGCCATGCGCCAAGACCTTGGAGATAGGCTAACTAGGATCTAGCAAAGACCAACATTGCAAGCTGTCCGGAATGTTGATAGGTTCCTCAATCTGAGCCAAAGCAACTCCCATCCCACTGGTCCCAACAACAGAAGAGACGGTGTGTGCATCAATGACAAACCGGAGACTAGTACACGGAACCAACAGATTGATGAAGACACTGGCCAGCAACATCTCCCTAATCCAAACCAAAGAGCAGGCCTTCAGCCAGATGACTATGGTGATGAGGAAGGAGAGGAGTTCATGCCCCCACCTAGAGTTCCACGCCGGCAAAACAGGCACCAAGATTTTGAAGAAGAGGACTACTTACCTCCCTTTAGAGCTCCTCGCCAGCAGAACCACAACCAAGGGCGGGAACACATCAAGAGGAAAGCCCCAACCTGTTCTGGAAAGGTTGATCCTGAAGCTTAACTTGATTGGGAAAAGAGAATGGATCATATATTTAACTAGTACAGCCACCCTGATCCCAAACGAGTTCCTCTAGCAGTAGCTCAACTCACGGACAATGCTCTTTCTTGGTGGGATAGATTATGTTCAGATAGAAGAAGTAATCTGAGGCAGCTAGACTCTTGGTTAGACATGAAGGACGCAATGAAGCAGAGATTTGTTCAACAACACTATCACTGAGACCTACATAGGAAGTTCAGATAACTCAAGCAGCTCAGCAAATCAGTGGAAGAGTACTATGAAGAGTTTGAGAAGCTGACAAATCGCCTAGACCTTAATGAGGATGAAGAGGCTACTATGGCTCAGTTTATTGATGGATTACAAGATAGGGTAAGCTGCAAGGCTGAGAGGCAGACTTACACTGATATGAAGGATCTCTTTCACCTAGCTGTCCAAGCAAAGCAACACATCAAGAAGAAGAGCTCCAAAGGCAAGTTTCAATCCACTTGGAACTCAAGCAACATCAACTACAACAAACCAGTGGACAAAGGAAAAGGAATTGAAGTGGATAACATGGCTAAGACTCGTCCCACTGAACCTAACAAGGACACCAAAGCAGAACCAGAGAAGAACACTAACCTCCAGCGTTCCAGAGACATTACTTGCTTCAAGTGTAGAGGTCGAGGACATATGGCAATACAATTCCCAAACCAGAGGGTCATGATGCTCATTGAAGATGGTGGTTATGAGTCTCATGATGAAGATGATCCATTGGTTCAAGAGGAACTAGGAGAGATTGAATATCCAGACGTGGGAGAGATCTTGATGATCAGGTGTGTGCCTAATTTCCAGATGCAACCAGCTAAGACCATCCAGAGAGAACATATTCCACAGCCGATGTACCATCTGAGGCACGGTATGTAATCTTATCATAGATGGTGGGTCTTGCAGTATTGCTGGTAGTGCTTATATGGTAGATAAACTTGGTTTAGAAAAGACTAAGCATCCGCATCCATATAGACTAAGATGGCTAGATGATAAGGTTGAGCTACAAGTTAAAGAGCAAGTTACCATTCCATTTAGCATTGGTAAGTATCAATATGAAGTAACATGTGATGCATACCTATGCAAGCTGGGCATGTATTGTTAGGTAGGCCATGGCAATGGGATAGAGAAACCAAACATGATGGTAGGTCTAACATGTACACTTTCATGCATGATAAGTGCAAGGTTAGCTTAGCACCTCTCACACCAGCACAAGTTCATGAATTGCATTTACAAATGGCTAAAGAGAAAGAGAAATCTGTTAAGTCTAATTTTCTTATTAGGCCTAGTCATATCAGAAAGGCTGCTGCTACTAAACACACAATGCTACTAATGATCTTTAAGGAGCTTTTGAATGCAGGTTATGATGAGGCTACACTTCATCCAGAGATTACTAAGCTTCTTGAAAGGTTCAAAGATGTGTTTCCAGAGGAGATCCCAGCCGGTTTACCACCACTTAGAGGCATAGAACAACAAATAGATTTCATACCAGGAGCTGCTTTACCAAACAAACCACCCTATTGGGTAAGCCCTGAGGAAACAAAAGAGTTTGAGAGACGAGTTCAAGACCTATTAGACAAAGGATATGTTAGGGAAAAGGCAATACAAGACTGTCCAGAGCCCACAAACATCAGCCAAGTCAAGAGTTTTCATGGTTTAGCCAGCTTCTACAGGCGTTTTGTTAAAGACTTCAGTAGTATAGCTGCACCACTCACTACTGTAGTAAAGAAGAGTATTGGGTTCACATGGGAAAAGGCTCAACAAGAAGCTTTCCAGACCTTAAAGGATCGCCTAACCCATGCCCCGGTCCTAGCCTTACCTGACTTCAACAAGACCTTTGAAGTGGAGTGTGAAGCATCATGGATTGGGATTGGAGCCTTGTTGATTCAAGGAAAGAAGCCAATTGCTTATTTCAATGAGAAGCTAGGTGGAGCAACCCTCAATTACCCGACCTATGACAAGGAGCTGTATGCACTAGTGAGCGCCTTAGAGACATGGCAACACTACCTGCTATCTAAGGAGTTTGTGGCCCATACTGACCATGAAACTCTAAAGCATCTAAGAGGCCAAACAAACCTTAAGAAGAGGCATGCCCGCTGGATGGAGTTTATAGAGACCTTTCCTTACATCATCAAGTACAAGAAGGGTAAAGAAAACATTGTAGCTGATGCCCTTTCAAGAAGATATGTTTTGATTGCCACAATGGAAGCAAAGGTGATTGGGTTTGAATTCATTAAGGATCTATATGGAGGAGATCCGGGTCTTGCTGAGATCTATTCTAGTTGTACCAGAGGTCCACAAAGGAAGTTCTACTTACATAAGGGGTTTCTATTTAAGGGCAAGAGATTGTACATTCCTCAATGTTCACTGAGAGACTTGATCACCGGAGAAGCTCATGGAAGAGGGCTCATGGGACACTTTGGAGTGGATAAAACCTTAGCTGTGGTAAGGGAACATTTCTATTGACCTCATCTCAAGAAGGCAGTAGAATCTTATTGTGTAAGATGTGTAACTTGCAAAAAGCTAAGTCCAGAGTACAACCCCATGGTCTATAAATTCCACTACTTATTCCCACTGCTCCTTGGGTGGATATCTCCATGGACTTTGTACTAGGCTTACCCAAGACTCAACATAAGGATTCAATCTTTGTTGTGGTGGACATATTCTACAAGATGGCAGACTTCATACCATGTGCCAAGGTGAATGATGCATCTAAAACGGCTGATCTGTTCTTTAAAGAGGTGGTACGCTTACATGGAGTCCCAAGCACCATTGCTTCTGATCGTGATAGCAAGTTCTTAAGTCATTTCTGGAGGACCTTGTGGAAAAAGATGGGAACAAATCTGCTATTCTCCACCACATGTCATCCCCAAACAGATGGGCAGACTAAAATAGTAAACAAGATCCTCTCTACGCTGCTTAAGTGCACTATCGAGAAGAATATAAAGAACTGGTTGGAATGCATTCCATTCATAGAGTTTGCATACAACCGGGCTCAGCACTCAGCTACTAGGATGTCACCTTTTGAAGCTGCTTATGGTTTCAATCCTAAGACCCCTTTAGACCTCAAGCCATTACCACCAGCTGAAGTGATACGTCTAACTGGAGAAGCAAAAGCTGAGTATGTAAGGGAGTTGCGTAAGAAGGTTAAGGAGAATCTGGAGAAGAGAACTGAGCAGTATGTCAAGCATTCTAACAAAGGGCGCAAAGAGATTGTGTTTGAACCAGGAGAGTGGGTTTGGTTACATATGAGGCAAGAAAGATTCCTCAACCAGAGGAGTTCCAAGCTGAAACCAAGGGGAGATGGTCCTTTCCAAGTTGTTGAGAGGATCAACAACAATGCCTACCGTCTTGACCTACAAGGTGAGTTGAATGTGTCGTCAACCTTCAATGTTGCTGATATATCTCCTTGTTTTGCAGATGAACCAGTTTTGAGGTCAAAACCTTTTGAAGAGGGAGGGAATGATGAGGACATTCAACCAGAGCTTGAACCAGACCTAACTGAACCTTATATCCAAGACATGATCAGCAAGATAACCAAACCAGAGACGGTTCAAGAAGTGCCAGTACCAACTGTATTCAAGGGAGCTATAACCAGACAAAGAGCTAAGACACTTCAACATAAGTTTATTGAGAGCATGATACTTGCTTCTGATCTTGAACAGGTTAACTCCACTAAAGAAGCTACTGAAGATAACACCAAGATGGATACCCTGAAGATGGGAGAGCCAAGCTTGAAGAGTGATGGACTGGCTGAACATACCAAAGCATCAAGAGAAGATCTATGGCCATTCTTTCTGAACCACGGCCACATCAATCTGATGATCATTACCATGGAAGACCAACTTGCCTAGCAAGACTCTTGGACTGATCAAGTAACTAGGCCAAGCTCTTTGTGTGTGCTCTTTTCCTTGCTCTTGGTTTTGTCCCAGTGGGTTTTACGGAGGAAGGTTTTTAACGAGGCCACAATATGCTTCACATATTTCCTAGATGCTATTTTGGTCCAAGGCTATGAAGACTTATGTCATTTTCTTATGTTTTCATTTTAAACTATATTTTTTATTTCCTTGACTTAAAAGAGCCTATTCCTTTAGTTCTATTTATAAGCTTCGCAAGCCCCTTTCTTTGGGCAGTATTGAATAAACAGAAAACCTTTTCTTCGGAAACCCTAGAGCTCTCTCTCAAGAACTCGCCTCCCTTCTCTCTGCCTTGTGAGAACAGTACCTCCACGGCATTAAGAAACCTTTTGTTTTATCACGAGATCCTCCATTCCTCGTGTGGTGCACTTTGATCCATAAAGTTACTTTCATCCGGATTCATTGGTTGATTAGATCAGTCCATTGGACCAACCCTTGTGCAGATCGTCTACTTCTCTCTCTTCCTTGGGATCATAAAGCCTTTGATAGCTTAGGCTTGTATCAGGAAGTCAGTTCAGCATCGATCGACGGCAACAGTTGGCCACTGATCGACCGTCACAACGAAGCATCTGGGCAGAAACTGGTAACAGAGGAGTTATTACAAGACAAGCTGGATGGAGTTTATTTTTCTCATGACTTGATGAGGGATAGTATCAACCAGAGTTTGGACGATATTTCAGAGGCCACATATGCCAAAATTAACATGCTGACGGGATGCATACAAGCAGTCGAAGAAAGGATGGGCAGACTGGCATTTGCTGAGAGGAAGATGGAAAATCAGCAACCATAGCAGATGAGGCTGTAAAAGGCTTTATCAGTGCATGGTTTGAGACGAGCAGAGAGTATGTGGATAATTTCTTTTCACAATGGTTTGGTGAACCGCCTTCCTAGTCCAGAAGTCAAAACGTCGAGCTTAAAACTATAACCAAGCGCTAAGTGGGAGGCTACCCACTGTGTAGTAAGTTTTATTTTGATATTTCATTATCTAGTAATTAATTATGATTTTTATCTAATTACTCTAGTGTTTCAAAGGAGGAGAAAACAGTCTGAAAACACCATCAGTCGACAACAAGACATCACAATCGATCGACGGCTTGGATGGTTCACCATCGGTCGACACTCCTTACGAAGTTTGGTAACCTTGACTTTCTCTCAACCTTTTGCTCATGTTTTTGTTTTTATTAACCAATCCCGACGAGGTATCACTAGGGACATTGTTATTCAAGTCTAGCGAGTTTTGTTGACGCTTTTATCTATTTTGAGCTTTAATCTATTAAGTTTTTCAAATTGTTTTAATAGAGTCAAGAAAGAAATTATGAAAAATAATTAATTATTGACAAACCATACTTTAGATCATTCTTATAAATGTTGATTGCAGAGATTACTAGAGATACCAAAGTGAATCATTTGCCATTAGATCACACTTACTAAGAAAGTTTGAAGGAACCAAAGCTGATCTCCAACGTAGTATTGACTACTTTGCTAGATTTGGGGTTTGATATACATCGGATAGGGCTTCTTCTGCAATTCTGTAAGGTACTATTCTGTTATTTCCGACTTCCTTTCTCTCTTTCTCTTCGGGATCTATAATAGAATAGATTGAAATGATTTCTTGAGATGCAGAGGGGTAGGTACATTACCGGTGACCCATTTATTTTACTTCTAAAGAATGATCACACATTGTTGAAAGTGAGGTGTAGGTACATTACCAGTGACCCCATTATTCACCTACAACTTTGTATTAAAAAAATCGAAAATGAAATGGCAAGATGGACTGTAGGAGCATCATTGTCCATTAAATTTGAGATTCAAAAAGATCCTGAGAGAAAAGAGGAAGGAAAGTGATTAGAAAGTACTTTATACCTATACATGCAGGTTTGGAGGAGTTGAGTCCATGTTTCCTTTGATCGATACTCCCAAGTTAAAGCCTGCACTTTATTTTTATGCAAAGAAATGAGATGAGTAGAGGGGTGAGTCGAATTTGTATTTCTTGGGTTTCTGGTAGAGTGGTTTTGGTTTTATATGAGGATAAGGCATATAAATTTTCTCTTTGATTAGCATTATTCGATGTGGTTGCGATCTAGTAGTGTAATAGTGATGATTATGTATTATGTGAGTTCCCGCTTTTTAAACGTCTTTCATAGACTACCCTTGTTATGCTTGGGGACAAGCAAAAGGTTAAGTCTGGGGGAGTAGATATACCTTGTTATTTACTAGTTTAAGACTATTATTTGGACCCCATTTGGAGTCTACTATGTATGTCAAGACTGCATTTTGGAGTTTCTTCAGGTTAAGGTGCGTTTTGGATCATTATGGAGATAATGGAGCTTGATAAAGCATTAAGAGAAGATATCAAGTACCTATTCACAATTCGCTGAGTCTGAGTCGAGGTCAAACCTGACCATCGATAGACGATGCATACTTGCTATCGATCGACAGGCAACTCATAGAGTTATTGGCCGACTTCAAACCCAAGTCATGAAAAATTACAAGAATGCCCCTGAATGAGTTTTGACCTAGTTTATAAAGGTCATGTCATTGTTTAGGTAGAAAGACACCGATTTCATATTACACAAGGTATTATGTACATCTTTTTAGTTTTCTTTGTTTTTTGGGGGAGAAGATCTGAACTCCTTCAGGGATATGTATTGGAACCCCATTATTTATTCTATGCGTTAGATTATTCAAATTATCATGCTTTCTATGATTATGTCAGAGTTATTCTCTTGATAGATTTAGGGTTTATTATTGTACTGTTGAATTAGCCCCAAAATATGATTGCTAGGATGAAGAGGCATCAATCTTTGGAATTGTGTTTAATGCTTCTAGAGTTGCTAACTAGAAACTTGAACTTAGGACAAAGAAAACTACGAGATTAGGCTATGTGCCAGAATTAATTCCATTAAGCGACTATGTTAGATGCATGCGAGAGCTGTCTATCAACATTCGGCCTTAGTCGTTGATCCACAGTCGACTCCTCTGTTTGCATACAAGAGTTGGAACGAGAGGGGGTCGAAATTGTGATTAAGGTGTTTGCATATACATAATTCCCTGCATCATATCCACTATATTTCACTTGCCTGAAATCCTAGATCTATTTTTTTCCATATATGAATCAGTTAACTTATTTAGACATCTTCATTTTGGAATAAAACCTTCAAACAAACCTCCTATTTATAGCTTGCCTTGCTTAACCTTTAGAATTCAGAAATATATTGTGTGCCCTCGCTCTTTGTGGATTCAATACCTAAGCACTACAATTAGACCTCTCTTGGCAAGAGTAATTCGTAGGGTTAATTTGATAGATTACCCTCTTTTAAATAAACCTTAACCCGCACATTGTCAATCAAACTCACCCTTAAAGCGATCGTCTTCTTTTTGGGCCATCTCGACTTTGAACTGAGCTGTCTGCGCATCAAGGTGGCTCTCCCTAAAGGCCACATCCATCACATGAAGACCCTGCACGAAATCTTTCGTTAATACGAAAACTGACCCCCATGCAGAGTCACGATGCTTCCATAAATTAGCCAATCTAACAGGCTCTCCGCTAGTCGCAGACTCACACGATGGAATGTTAAAAGAGGCGAGATACTAGTCAAGGTCGGATCCACCTCCGCATGACGGCAGCGGGGTCTGACTGGTACAGCTATCATCTCCAACGAGAAGATCGTGATACCACTCCTCCGAGGACTGACCAACTCCATCGTATGCATCAACGCGTTCATCAGCGGCAACTTGTTTGTTCTTGGAGACCTTTCTCTCGCTCACAAAAATATTCTAGTATGGAACGTACTGATCCATAATGGGATACGACTCTTCCTCCACGATTGTATGAGGTCACGCTCGAGAGTATGGTACTCAACCGCTGCGCGAAATCGCCGCGGAGAAAAGTAACCCAAATGAAATGGGCGCCTCGAAAAAAGGTTCCTTAAAACAAGTGTGTCTGCAGGAAACGGGGGAAGAGGGTCGACAACAGCAAAACAAAAATATGGTCCAACAACATCAGTAAGCAACCAAAAACAATCAAAGAGTCTGACCACGATACCCCTGCGACCCCGTCTTTGTCTGGAGAAAAGGATGCTTTCTTCTGCAACGGAAGCTTTATTTATGCAGACAAAGAAGTAACGCTTAAACCAACTATGAAAGTTGGATGCAAACGACATGATCACCGTCATGGGATTTCTCGGCTTGACGCAGTATCAAAACGAAAAACCCGTACACTTCGTATACGAAAAGGCTAGAAATAGTCGATGCTTAGATCCATCTCTTGTTCATAACTCAGAACCAAAATTCCAATGAGGTGTTGCCGGCCGGCAGGCGAACATTGGCTTATCGACAAAGCATAATGATCCTGGAAATGAACTATGACTTTTGGGATGGGAAACTATAGGCGGCACTGCAAAAGATGCACCTCGTAGCATGTAATGTAGCCACGAGGCGGAGAGTTGGCACTTTCCCAATGTTTCATCATCCAAAACTTCACCTCCTTAGGGAGTCGGCAAAAGTCTCATATGGTAGCAAAGAAAGAACTCCTACACTCGGCCTCTCTGTAGGATCTAGGAAGGTCGGTCTCGTAGGACAAAACAAATCAGCTCGTGGAGGTGTGAGACCGCAAGTCGCTTCCCAATATTCCTTCACCTCCTCAGGATCAACGGAATGTCGCAAAAACTCAACCTTCAAAACGATCTCGTCACCCCAAACTCGTAAGCGCTTAGGAACGAAAATGGAAGGCAATGCACTCTCACAAACTTCATTGTTGAAAGCCATAATGCAAAAAAAACATGTGAAGAAGATAGAAAAAGGATTTTCTACTTTGGGAGAGTTTTCTTTTGGGAGTAAGCAAGTAAAGAATTTGAAAGTTTACTCCACCTAAAAAGGGACTTACTATTTATCCTAGGACTTTTATCCATCAATTCTGACTAACTTACCTAACACACCTAACAACTTGCAAGAAAGCTTCGACAATTCTTGCAAGCTAGGGGGCGGGCTAACGGTTGGGGCAAAAATGGTCACACGGAATCGATGCCTAAAAGAAACCAAGAAATCATCGTATCCCAACTCCTCATCGCCCAACCCCCTTGTCCCGGCCAACGAGTCAAGGCGTACAATTGAAGGAACAGCCGCATCACTTCCAAGTCTAGACGCCCATGGGCGACTAGACACGCAACATTTATTCGCCCATGGGCGACTTCACCCATTATAAAAACTAGTCGCCCATGGGAGACTAGACGCCCACCACGTCTAGTTGCCCATAGACGAGTAGACGAACACAACGTCTAGTCGCCCATGGGCGACTCGAATCACTACCAAGTCTAGTCACCCATGGACGACTAGACACACAACGTCTACTCGCCCATGGGCGACTAGACTCTCCCCAAATTCTAGTCTCCCATGGGCGAATAGACGCGTACAGACGGCTACTCGCCCATGGTCGACTAGACTGTATGCTCTTCATCACTCTATCCTTTGATTCTTTACTAGGCTGTTCTTGTTTCGTCTCGATTGGAGTTTCCATTTAAGTTTTACGATGAAAATTGCAAAGACTTGTTTTCTCGTAAAACACTGGTCAATCGTATAATACAGTAACTGTTAACTTAAACATCAAAGTTTTCTCGACAATACGATCTTTTTATTATTTCGGAGCCAATATCGTTACATCATCTGAAGGACGATTTGTCCGAAAGAAAACATAAAAGTTGCTTGAACCGCTAAACAACCCGAAAGGGTAATAAACGTGATAAAAAGCCCACTTACTGTTTTAGATGAAAATGAGCCCAATTATAATGACAGTTTACCGGATATCCTCAGACGATAAATGGAAAAGAGGATAATTTTCAAGTTAATCGAGAAGATAGGGAAAATTTCCACGAAAGAATGATGTGGGTTTTATTATGCACTCTCAAATTAACCTTGTGAGCTACTTTTTACTCTATAAATTAAGAGGTTCAATGTAGTACTTATGGAATGAATCCAAAGAGACTCTAAAATTACATAATAGATTTATTGTTTCGAATTAAATCTGGATGAAAGTATTAATTGATGGATAGGAATTGTTTTAGTTTGTAAAGACTATTGGAAGGATTAGACATAGAGGAACTCTCAGGTAGACTAGTTAATGCGGACTAACAGAATGTTAATGGGTTTAAGTGAAGCGCATTTCTAAACTCAAACTCTAGGGTTTAGTAAGTCACTCTAGTGATTTTTAACGGAGCGTCGGTCGACGGTCACTTCAACCAGAACCAGCACGAAACCCACCCTTCGGCATCGATCGATTCTCACTATACACACTCGTTCAATAGTTATGCCTCATATAAGCACAACGAAGACAATCAAGAAGAAATAGTTTACATAGAGAAGCAATACCATGAGCGGATGCCAGAAACTAACGACTTAGAGTACGATGATTCTTACTTTGAACAAGAAGCAGTCGAGTACCATGCCTTTGCACTTGAAGAGGCTGGAAATTTCAGGGGATTATGTGATACGTCCAAGATTTGAAGGATCACTCTAAGGTAGACGGAATGGATAAGCCTTGCACCAAATGAGCTAGAAAGTACAAACGATCAAGGGACGTGGACCGAATGGTCGCACAAGGGCTGCGGAAGACCCTTGATATTCCAACTCCTAAGTCCAAAGATATGACTCACTCCGATGACATTGGAGCTACGATGTTCGATTAGGAACAAAGGATTCAACAAGAATAAAAAAAAGAAAGGTTTTTTATTAAAAAATTGTTGGATGATTTGAAACAATACAAAGCAAGCATTTATCTAATAGGCTGTGGGTTAGACCAAAGGTCTAAAATTATTCTAGGAAACACATACTAGATAAATATGTTGGACTTGACGAAAGACCAAAAACTTGACCAATTTTGAGAGTTGTGGTCGTAAGCTCTTCGGGTGGTTGCGTTATTCCACCTCGCCGAGGGTCTTCGAATTGCCGTCAGATTAACATATTATTTGACCATATTCTGTATATTTTTGTTGGGCCATTCTTGAACAACTTCAAACACTGATTTCTGAATGAGAACAAGGCCTCCATGTTTTGTATGAAGTCCATTAGCTTCTCTCGATCTAGAACTTCATGTATCAAACCGATAAGGCCCATAAAAGCCCATTAAGTCAAGCTATGATAAGTTGCCTAGCTGGTTCGTACCTGATTTTCATACCTTGTTCAATGGGGCTATTCAAGCTCGCATTACTATGGAATCTGGAATGCAGCATTGATCGACGGAGGCTCTATACCATCGATCGACAACAACCCGACAGCATGCGATGAAATAATGGCTACCTCAGACCAGGTGAGTTTGCAATCATGGGTGACCATAATGGATATGCATGGGCAATGGATGGAAGGATTGTCAATGTGTCCAAGGACGATATCGCAGACGTACTAGCTATGGCCAACGGATCAGGAATCTCTTCAGAAATCAAACACTAGGTGAGGCAGCCAGTTCAGCATCGATCAACGGCAACGGTTGGCTGTCGACCGACAGTCACAACGCAGCATCTGGGCAGAAACTGGTAACAGCGGAATTCTTACAAGACATGCTTGATGGAGTTTATTTTTCTCAGGACTTGATTAAGGACAGTATCAACCAGAGTTTGGACGATATTTCAGAGACCACATATGCCAGACTTAACATGCTGACGCGATGCATACAAACACTCAAATAAAGGATGGGGAGATTGAGATTTGCTCAAAGGAAGATGTAAAATCAGCAACTGGAGCAGATAAGGCTGTAAAAGGCTTTATCAGTGCATGGTTTGAGACAAGCAGAGAATATGTGGATACTTGCTTTCCACAATGGTTTCCTGAACAACCTTCCTAGTCCAAAAGTCAAAATGTCGAGCAACCCACTGTTTAGTAAGTTTTATTTTGATTTTTCATTATCTAGTAATTAATTATGATTTTATCCAATTACTTTTAAGTTTTCAAAGGAGGAGAAAAACAGTTCAAAACACCATCAGTCGACAACAAGACATCACAATCGATCAATGGCTTGGATGGTTCACCCTCGGTCGACACCCACCAATCACCATCGGTTGACACTCCTTACGAAGTTTAGTAACCTGAACTTTCTCTCAACCTTTTACTTATGTTTTAGTTTTTATTAACCAATCCCGATGAGATATCACTAGGGACAGTGTTATTTAAGTCTGGGAGAGGTTCGTTGATGCATTTATCTATTTTGAGCTTTTATCTATTAAGTTTTTCAAATTGTTTTCATAGAATTAAGAAGGGGATTATGATTAGAACTTAATTATAGACTAACCATACTTCAGCACCGTTCTTATACATGTTGATTGCAGAGATTTCTAGAGATGCCAAAGTGGATCATCTTGCCATTAGATCACACTTACTAAGAAATTTTGAAGGATCCAAAGCTGATCTCCAACCTAATATTGACTACTCTGCTTGCTTTCGGGTTTGGTATACATCAGATAGGGTTCCTTCTGTAAGTCTGTAAGGTACTAGTCTGTTATTTCTGACATCCTTTCTCTCTTTCTCTTCGGGATCTATATTAGTAAAGATTGAACTGATTTCCTGAGATGCAGAGGGGTAAGTATATTACCGATGACCCATTTATTCTGATTCAAAGGAATGATCGCACATTGTTGAAAGCGAGGGTAGGTACATTAATAATAACCCCATCATTCACCTACAACTTTGTATTTAAAAAAATTGCAAATGAGATGGCAAGATGGACTGTAGGACAGTCATTGTCCATTTAATTTTAGATTCAAAAAGATCCTGAGAGAAAAGAGGAAAGAAATGGATTAAGGAAGACTTTATTCCTGTACATGCAAGTTTGCAGGAGTTGAGTCCATGTGTCCTTTGATCGATACTCCCAAGGTAAAGCCTGCACTTTATTTTTATGCAAACAAATGAGATCAGTAGAGGGGTGAGTCAAATTTGTATTTGTTGAGTTGCTGGTAGAGTGGATTTGGTTGTTATACTAGGATAAGGCATATAAATTTTCTCTCTGATTAGTATTATTCGATGTGGTTGCGATATAGTAGGGTGATAGTGATGCTTATGTATTATGTGAGTTCCCGCTTTTCAAACATCTTTCATAGGTTAAGTCTGGGGGAATTGATATACCTTGTTATTTACTAGTTTAATATTTTAATTTGGACCTATTTGGAGTACTATGTATGTCTAGACTGAATTTTGAACTCTTTTCAGGTCAAGGTACATTTTGGAGCATTATGGAGTTAATGGAGCTTGATAGAGCATTCAGAGAAGATATTCATTAGCTGTTCACAATCAGCGTTAACCGCGGTGACAGTGTACTTATCAGGTGGGCTTATCAAATCTCGAACGATGCGGTGTTTGCATCGGTTTTAACCGCTCTGACGTTCATCGCTGGAGTGATTTCAATGTTGTCATCGCGAGGTTGCTGGTTGTTGAGATCGTGAGCTGACATGCTTGATCGAGAGTTGGTGGCTGAGAATTAGATTTATCCATACTTTGGATCAATTAAATAATATAATAATATCAAATAGTAATAAAAAAAGAAAAAGAAAGGGAAAGTTAGAGAGGTGTCGATCAACATCAAGTGACGAGACACGGTTCCTTAATAACCCGCCACTTCACCTTCTTCCGAAAAACCCAAAACATGTTGAAACAATCACCCCTTGCATTCTCTCTCCATTCTCGACCGATTGTTGCCGATTCTAAGGCTTAATTAATTCATTTTTTACTCTATACTTGTTTAGTGTACTCAAATCAATCGATCTGCAAAGTAGGTTTTCAAAATATCTTTGTTTTAAGAAAGTTATAGGGTTGATAGATAACTCGAGTTAGAGCCGGAATTAGGCTTCATTTAGAACGCTTTAGAGTGATGGAATGATAGAATAAGAATTATCGACTGCTTTTATTGATTATTTGTCCTTTTTGAGTTCGATTTAAGATGGTTTGGGATTTTTCAGGTTTCACAAGCGAGTGTCGATTGACAGCAACATGTTTTGGTCGATTGACATGGATCGCTGTTTAATCATTCATGCTTTTTTTCATTTGTTCTTTGATGCAGATATATGCAGAGAGGAGGACTAAGCGACGTTTCGACGAGAGATAGAGCTCTTGCTCGACACCACTGCCACCTATGCCGTGCTGTCTACCTTGGCCAAAGGAAGAAGATGACATGATTGAGACTAAGGAACACTTCTAGCCCCTTGAGTTTCTTTGACTGGCGTAGCATACACCCACCGACTGATTTCTAAGAAGTGGGAAGACTATGGCAGTCTGTAGTACAATGTGTTACCATTGAGCCCACACGTTTTGATATACCATGGAATTAACCACTTTTAGGCCATTTAATATGTGCTTTTTAGAATCTATAATATGAGTTTGAAGTATGTATTAGAGTATTTTCAGGTTCATGTACGTTCTTGAGAACTGTGGTGATTCTGTAGCTTTTTGAGATGTAGAAATGGGCAGATGCGTCATATGTTTAGCTATGTATGGATACCATAATTTGAGACAAGATATATATTTGTGTTAGAAGTCCAATGACCCTGGTTTGAGGTCAATCAACATCTTGTAGCAGAATTTATGCATATTTGACTGAAGAGTGGTATGTCTGCCTTGCTAGAGGAAGCTGTCGAGAAGACGAATGAGTGTCGATCGACGGTGCAGCCTTATTGTCAATCTACAGGGATCCCAGAAGACAGGCCCGCCTTTTTTTCAAGACCAACTTAAGCCCAGAAGCTACCACAAGTTAAAAGAATACCCTTGACCGACTAAAAAAAACTATTTATGTGTTTTCTAAGCCATTGTTGACGGCTACGCTTTCTAAGTTTTATTTTATTTACTGTTCTTAGTTTGGAGAGGAGAGGGAAACTCCTTCAGAGTCCACTAAGAGATCCTTTGGTTTTTATATCTATTATTTTGCTATTTTATATCTATTCATCTATGATTTCTATCATGTCTGAGTAGATCCACGTTCTAGGCTTAGGTTTTCTAGGGTATTGATGAATT
This sequence comes from Moricandia arvensis, assembly GCA_905132765.1. Classification (NCBI taxonomy): domain Eukaryota; kingdom Viridiplantae; phylum Streptophyta; class Magnoliopsida; order Brassicales; family Brassicaceae; genus Moricandia; species Moricandia arvensis. The sequence goes on along the minus strand of CAJHQP010000233.1, from coordinate 2,781 downwards.
AGCCCCAAAATTTGATTGCTAGGATGAAGAAATATCAATCTTAGGAATTTTGTTTAAACCTTGCGTTCTAGGGTAGCTAACTAGAAACCTGAACTTAGGACATGGACAACTAAGAGAATATGTTATGTGCCAGAATTGATTCCATTTGAGTTAGGTTGTTAAATACATGCGAGAGCTGGTTTAATGAATCTGGCGGACAAACATCCTGTCTGATTAGCGTCCATCAACACTCGGCCTTAGCCATTGATCGACGGTCTATTGTGAGTGTACTTTATATATTATCTGACCTAGCGTAGTGTGAAACTCAAGTCTATTGTGTTAGATATCGAGTCTCTGTGGACACGATCCTTAAGTAGTGCAATCGATCTCTTATTTGAGACAGTTTCTTTAAGGGTAATTTGATCACATAAATTTGGCGCCGTTTCCGGGGACTTTTTTCACCATTAGACTAGGTGTAGGATTTTGTCTAGGTTTTTATTTTTTAGTTTTACTTACTCTACTATTCTTTTCTTTTGTTTTAGGTACATATATCTTAGTACCAAGAAGCGATGAGAAGGATTTTTGGGCTCTAAAAAGAAGAAGTCTGCTGATTCACGCACAATCCATAAGTATAAAAGGGCAGTCGACACCCTCCAAGCAGCGATCAAGAGTGAAGAAAAACGAGAATCGATCGACACCAACACCTCGTCGTTGACCGATACCAACACTATGACGTCGATCGACGATAGGACCTCAGTAGATCGATGCCACTTGCGAGAAGACAGAGGAAATCAAAGTTTTTTACTTGAGTATGATAAAAAAGGGATCTTGCGAGAAAAAGAAGGTCACGCTCGCACCAACAGAGGACAAATGACTCATAAACAAGAGGCTGTAGTCTCTGATGCAATTGCTGTCACCGGAGATGATGACTGTTGCGGTCAAAATCGGCCACCACGAAATCAATGGCTCAAGTCCCCGAAAAATGTTTCTTCTGAGGTTTTGGCTCACAAAATGTTTCAAAAAACGATCAAGTTGCGAGGAACAAGTCATCATACGGCGAGTCTCACACGTAACGTACGGGTCGCCATATGACGATCACCGAAACATACGGGTCGCCATATGGCGACCTACTCTCACATAACACAGGTCATCTTCTAGAGAGTTGCACCCAGTAAGAACGGGTTTCCATATGGCGGCCATATGGCGACTTAGGCTCCTGGAAGTTCGGGTCGCCGATTGCCGACCTTACTTCTCTCAACCAGTATCAAAATACTCTATTCCCGTTCTCACGACCTCCTACTTTGAGTTTGGACCTTGCTGCCTGTCACTTCTTCTCGATCGAAGTTCCCATTGAGATTTTTAACTTAAAATAAGTAAGACCCGATAAACAATTCCTAGGTCCAAAAATGGATCTCCCATGTTAACATATGGCGAGATGGTTCACTACCTTTAGATTCTCTCTGGAATCTTGATAGAAACGCTTTTCTTTTCGTTCCAATCAGAGTTACCATTGGAACTTTACGAGAAAAACCGCGGACACTCAATTTCTGGTAGAAAGGTTCAACTCAATCGTATGGAAATGGAAACGGTCGACTAAACACCAAAACCGCCAGGAGGAAACGAAATATTTGATCTTTACATTGAATCTACATCTTATCGAGAACCCTTTCCGGAGAAAACGTAAAACTCTTAAAGTCAGAAAAACGACTGAGAGACCTAAAACACTGTCAAAGGCCCACTTACAATTTCGTACGAAACCAGGCCCAAAGATGCTATGACGGTTTATTTTTGTTTGCAGTAAAAGATAAATGCTAAAGTTTCGAGATAAATGTGAGGACTCGGCGGATAAATGTAAAGATCGGAAGGAAAAAGGGAATTTTCTCAAAGTGATAAACTCGACCAAAGGCATAAAATGAAACACCAAACCACATTGAAGAGGAGAATATAAGAAAAAGACAAGGCTAGAGACTCAAGGACAACTTTTTTAGCATTCACAGCAAACTTAGAGCAATAGGCATTTACTTTCGTTTTGTTATCGAGCTGCGTTTTGATTAGGTTTTAGTAGTGAGGTTGCTAGAACTAAGGATTTTGCCGACAGCTATTGTAGCCAACGCTCTTTACCTTCTTGTACGAAAGCTCTTACGCAATTACGAAATAGGAACCTCTTTGCACTCTTTCTTTTTCGATATTTTCTTATCATATTTTTGTCGTCACTTTTTCTCAAGTTTGTTTTGTTGCGCGGCATTTGGTTTAAGCAGATTATCGGAATATATTGGGAAAGTGAGGGTTTCTTGACTTCCTAAGCTTACGGAAATCGACGGTGTGGATTTCGGTTCTCACAGTTTGGCGCTAGAAAGGAGGGTACAGATCAATCTTTCTCACAACCACAGAATGCCCAGTCAAACATTTCAGCTGACTATCTCAACAACCAACAACATCACAACGATGCAAGTCACGAAAAAGTTGACAACACTCCTGCGGTTAATGCTGAGCCAACACCGTGGCAGTTAAGGAGACGAGAATGATCTCCGCCTATGAAAAAGGGCGGAAAACCAGGATAAGCTCATGGGATCTCTCTCTAAGTAGGACGAAAATCTAACTGCGAGAACCCGAGCTGCCCTTCCCCGTGGAACCACTAGGATCCGTGGAAGAAGACTCGATTTCAAAATTTCTTTGGACTGGTCTGATAAAACATAGGACTGGTCCGATAAAACATAGGGGAAGCCGTCGGGACAAAATCGAGAAAAAATCTGATACGCCCTAGATAGGATCTCTCGACCGGATTAAATTTGATATGAGCTC